>CM076572.1:1079601898-1079767552 GCA_034641835.2 Pinus albicaulis | reverse complement strand
ATTGAAAATATTTTTGAGGAAGCACAAGATTAAGCAAATAACCCTCTTGCCTATAACCCTCGGGAGAATGACCAAGTAGAATTAAATAACATAGCTTTAGAGAGCATCCTCACCAAGGTTGTGAGTAGGCTGCCAGAAATGATTGAATGAGACATATTGTTAGAAGCTACTTAGGCCTTGCCTACAACACTGCTTGAAAAACAACAACAAGATTCACTCCCTATGAACTAGTCTATGGTAAAGAGCTCTACTTGAGTTGAGTTTGAATTCAATACTTTAAGAATGGCAGTTGAATTAAATCTAGATCTATAAAAAACCTAAAAGAGAGGTTGTTGCGATTAAATGGATTGGATGAGTTCAAATGAAGTAGAAATTCTTCACACAGAGGTAGTTCAGCTGCAAAGGAAGGTATGGCATGACAAGAAAATTAAGGAGAAGGCCTTCCAAGAAGGAGATTGGGTACTATTGTATGATTTAAGGTTTAAATAATTTAAGGGAAAATTGATGACAAGATGGTTGGGAACATACACAATGGAAACATGTTTTGAATATGGCGCAGTTCAGATCGAGACCATAGATGAGGAAGGAATCCCCTTTCTTGTCAATGGTCACTTTTGATGGTAAATCCCCTCTACGGACAGAGGCGATCCCTACTAGCCCAGCAGGGGTCTAGCAACAATCACGAAATGTTACGACGCAAGTTCCTAGTTACGAAATGAAAATACCAAAGATGGAGGCCTACCTGGAATCCAATGCCATGATCCGAAGAAGAGAGTGTTCCCATTCCTCAGCCTCAGCAGATCACGATCCCCTACGATCTCCGTGGATGGATACCTGCACGTGCAAGAAACAAACAAATACAAGCATAAAATCCAGCATACGTAACTAAATATCAGTCAGAAAGGATATTACTCATATTAACATAATCGAAAACAGAGTGGAACCATAATCGTAATCATTAATTAAATAACAATCGAAAGAGATTACAACCAAAGTTCTGACGTCGTGGTCTCCTTCGGATGGGTCTCCAGTCGTTCACGTCTCGCAAAGCTTGCCAAGGAAAGGGAAAACCTCTCCTGAGTCTCTCGACAATAGTCTCCTTACTTGAGTCGGCTAAGGAAGAAAAGAGACTCTTACGGCACAAAGGCTCTTGGGATTTGGAGATTCAAAGCTTAGGCACTTTAAGACTAGCTTGCCATGGAATTGAGCAGGATTTTATAGATGGGGAAGGAGGGAGTTGGGATCCCTATTATTGTGGGATTGGCCCTATCAACAAGGAAGGTTCCATGGGAGGTGGCAAAACTACTCCCCTTCCATAGAACTCCTGCAGCCAAACCTCCCAACTCAAGATAGGCAATGGTTTATGAGTTTGTTGAAACACAACTTCCACCATCTTTATTTAAAAAAACACTCCTTAAATTAATTTGTGACTACTACTGCAGGACGGAAGCGCGGTTAGCCACGGCTCTTTAGGATTTTCCCCGTGCAAACATGAGTGGTGAAGCATGCATACGCCAATGCAAAAGGAGATGTTTTCATGGTTTTTTGCAAGGATATGTCTTTAGGGCAATTGAAGCTCATGTTTAGAGGAATGCATTGATGATGATTTCAAGGCATGATAATGTTCACAGGTCACAAAATGGGTCCTCCATTATGCGGGACGGGGAATGGTAGGGATGGTGACAAATTACTGCGTAACAGATGCCCCCTAAAGTATGAGGCCCGAGAGAGAGAGGGGTGAAATGCCTTACGAGAACATGTTCAACTGAAGCCCCGCCATCGGAAAACCTGTGCAGAAAAATACAACTGATATCTCAAGTACATGATGTATATGCAGTATGGGCGTAGCCATCCGAAACAAAGTACACTATAATCCGGATCCAAGGTATGGGCGTAGCCATCCAGCAAGGATCAAATAAATAGACTCAGGTATGGTCGCAGCCATCCAATCAGTGAGTCATGTACATAATGATAATAATCCACAATCGTAGCCTGGATTACAACAGACACAATCCAGGGTCTTGCGCTCCATCTCGACCCAAACAAGTACAAGTTCAAGCATGTGAATATGTGAGCTGAAGTCGAACATGCAGGAACATCGTCTGATTACCAGCCAATGATGAAAGCTGTTAACAGACACGAGAGAAACCACCAATAATGACAATGGTTCTCAAGGTACTACAGGTACAATCCACGACGTGTGAATAAATGAGTTGGTGTCGAACACCCGCAGAATCACTCGATCGGAAGCCAATGATGAAAACCCCACGTCGAATGCGACGAACCTGCCATTGAGGCATGCAGGCTCCAAGGTACCATAAAAGAGTCTCTAGATCAACTTTCTGGATAATGAGCTGAAGTCGACAGGAAGCGACCTTGATCGAAGGTGGGCCATAATGTTTCCCACATCATCGACACGAGACAGAGGAACATGATGTTTTGTTGTGAATCAGGATCGTATGAGAATCAGAGGAAGGTTGATATTTGCAAAGGTCAACTTCTCTTGAACATATAAACGGCACGACAGTGGACTTGGCAGTATTCGACATCAACGGATCAGAGGTCATGGTGACAAGACAATGAGCAGAGGAGAGGTCAAAAGGGATTATCCAAACCCACGGAAGCAAAGTGAAACAACGAGATGAGATGTCCCCAACCCGACACGAATGCAGACAAGTGCCATGTTCAAGAGCGACATACTGCCGACGATAACGACGGTGGTTCCATTTTTCCCCCACCATTTCTGGCGAGTACCCCAATTATTTTTGATGACAAGCTTGAAGGGGATAGCATATGCTTGTAATATAAGTCCGCCCTTCGGGCGAATCCATCCTAGTGCATTTAACGAGTCCTAGGAAGGAGAAACTCGGAAAACGTCATTTCGACTGGATCCGATGTCATCAGGGTTTAACGAGTCTGACAAAGGGAGAACTCGGTGTCTTTTCATGTTTAGAGAGTTTGAAAAGACAGCAGAAAAGTAAACTCCACAGGTCCCTTTTCGTAAATAGTTCCTCAGATCCGAAAAGGTAGAAAACAATATACGAGAAAACCTCCTAGTCGCGATAGGCTAGGGTATTCCTTTTTCGTAATCAATCTATCCCAGCCCGAAAAAGGGGTAAACGTATACTGGGTAGATGTCGATTCGTGTCCATTTTAACGAGATCGAAACGACAAGGGCCTCGGAAATCTTTTCATGTTTAGAGAGTCAGAAAAGAGCTGAAAGATGACTCCAAAGTGACTTTTTCGTGTATTTACCGAGTCCGAAAAAGTATAAAATACAACTCGTTTCCATTGTTAAAGTCGCAAAAACCTGCTGCTGCACATACCAAGCAAGCATAAAACCCATTTTCGACATAATATATAAAAATATTCGATAAAAATGACTTTTTACAACTCATTTTATGTCAAAAATTTATAAATATGTCAAATTGGTAAAAATAAAATTACATTTACTATTTACCTTGGTAAAAAGCAACAGTGGTCCATTTGGAGCAGAAAATTTTGACGGTGATTGCGACAAATCCAGTTGACCATTCAGCTTCTCGTCTGCTACAGGTAAGAGGCGCTCCCTTGCTCTACATTTTCATCCATTTTTTGATAATTTTCCCTTGAAAATCAGTTCTATGTGGCCACTTTTGAAATTTTAGGGCCGCGCTCATTGGCGCGGGTATCGGGCACGGACCCGCACCAATGGGCTCTTTTATACAAAGGGCTCGCACCACGTGGCGCGACTGTTCACAAAACAGCCGCGCCAGCGGCCGAACCTAAAAATCCGCCTAAAAATTCGATATTTAAACCAAATTTCATGGAATTTGAGGCCTATCAGAGATCTAACTAAGGGCTTATGACCATATGAATGCAGGTAATCAAGAAAAATGGCGATTGAATGGAAAGAACGAGAGCATGGAGAAGAGGATGAACAGGCCATCCAAAGTGAGGCTTGCATGAATGCCCTCAGAAACTGTGGGCTGAAAAAGTTCTTCCTCACACCCTGTCTACGAGCTCAGCCCGAGCTCCTCCAGTATTTGATCAATATATGGGATGAACATGAACAGGTGTTCAGGTTACGAGATCATGTATTAGAGCTGGAGGTTTCTGATGTTTATTTTATCACCGGATTGTCCCGCAGAGGTCCGATCCCTGTCTTGACTGGAAGCAGACCATCTGGGGAGAAGATGGAAGAAGTGATGGCACGAGTGTGCCGAGGAGCACAAATGGGATCAGGAAGCAAGAAGGTGGATATCCACACTATCCCTGATCTGGCATTGAGAGTTGTCCTACATACCATCACGCGGGCTGCAAGGTCGCAGGCACTGCACGAGGCCACAAAGGCCTAACTCCTGCTGGCCTCAGAATGCATGATTCCCTTACTGTTTGACTGGGAAACAGCAGTAACAATAAATATGAAAAGGCAGCTCACAAAATGCAAATAGGGTAAACTAAAACAGTTTGGTTATGGTTCCATCCTGGTATCGTTCATTCTGGAACGCTTACCAATCTTCCAGGGCCAAGGGGCCGCAGTAGCAGATCCGATACCACGAGAGCCAAGGATGGCTCGCTGGGCAGCATTGATGCCCAGAGCTGGAGGCAGCCAATAGATGTCCTGGAGGCCGGAATTCTTTAGGTGGTTACGGTGCCAGTTGATCGTCATGGAAGACTGGCCCTATTCAGGAACTGACTTCACCGGAGACCCAGATCTCCCACTGCCAGAAGGAGATGACTGGGACGAGGAGTTGGGTAAGACCTCATATTTTTTATTTTTTATGTTTTATGTTTTTTTTGTTAATACACATTCGTCTTAACACATTTTATATATGTATGCAGATGTGGGACCTGAGAGACCAGCTGGGATGTCTCCAATCTCACAGAGGACACAACTCGCCCCTGATCCTCAGGGAGAGGGCACCGGAGGAGAGGAGTTGATCCAGAATCTTGAGGGCATTGCCCGAGGGATTCTGGACTATGCTCGGCTGGCGGACGTACCGATGGCATACCAGCGCCACACGGTGGGAGTTCCAAGTCGGATCCACCGAATCCTGAGACGCTTAGTGCGTGCAGTCACGTGCTATCATGAGCACCATGCGGATTAGCTCTTAGGATTTATACCACACCTATTTTTTGAGAGACGTATCGTCTCCGGATGTATTTAAGACGACTATGTATATTTTTGACTTTTATGTGACACACTCTATGTAAACATTTCGACACATATATATATACATATGACTATTTTGAATGGATCTTTTACATGTGATGATGTTTTTTTATGTCATGCGAATGTCTAATACAAATGTAATCTAATGTATCAGTTACATAACAAACGACCCAATGCGAAATGTATTCACACAATGTATCTACTCACACATTTCATTTTTACGCAAGCTTAAAAGCACACATGAACACACACATATGCAAACTATGCTTGAAATGAGGAAGACGGGCATGCCCCCCAGCATGGTGTCTCAATTCGAGGTGCATGCCCCCCAAGCTTCAGTCCATTGAAAATGGAGTGAAGGTTCAAAACAAAAAGTCGAATTGAACATGCTCGTGTTTCATTATTTTAACAAGGTTGACACACTTAAAAGAACTATCCTCAAACAACTTGTTTCATGTTTTAAGGAGCTTGACACAAATGAAGGAACTATGCTCCGAGATCCTGGTTTCATTTTTAAAGAGCTTGACCCAGGGAGGAAACCATGCTCTAACCGACTTACATCAAAAGGAACAAGAAGGTGGTGCTTCCAAGAGTTCCACTCCTGATGGAAGGGAAACATCCTGGAAGTCAGGACCCAATGCCCCCAGCACATTATGCACAACGACATCATCACTGAGCACAGGCATGGGGTAAGTAGCCACATAGTTGACCTGTGGTGGAGCAGATACAACGGGTGGATAGAAACCAGGAGGGGGTGATGGCGGACCAGATGCCATATTAGGACCAAAGAACGAAAGCTGATCAATGGTCACAATCCGTCCTTCATGTGGAAAGCACATTACGCGAAAGAGGGAGGAGACAAGTGCTCCCATGGCATAGGTGTAATCGCGCCCCAAAAGTAGATTGAAATCCAAGGGGCCTGGAACAACCATCACGTCCATATGGACGGTTTTACCTCCCAAAGTAACCGGTAACCTTGGAAGGATCCCCAACGGTTGACTCGTCCTTCTGTTAAAAGTCAACAGATTCTGCGTAATAGGCGCAAGCGGCGGCGAACCGAAAGCTTGCCAGGTAGTTGAGGATAGAATACTAACAGAGGCACCTTCGTCTATAATGGTGCTGGGTACGAACAGACCAAGAGCCTGTACTGTGATCTCGAAAGGCACGTAAGACGGAAGGCGGAATCCTGCAAATCGACTCCAATCAAAGGAGGCGACCAGACTACTTGGAGGGGATACCATCGAACCGAGAAGGTCTTCCCCTGGTGTTACGGAAGAAGGAGCATCCTCCATAACCTCCATCTCGAAGGCGGGAGGGATATCCTCCGGAGCCTCCATCATGGGAGGCGGAGGAGGAGCTTCTTGAAGTACAGGGACAGGAGAATCTTTCTCCAAGTCTGAAGAATTTGAAGAAATCAGAAGGACATGGGGGGTGTGAGGTCCACTCTCGACAGAAAAGACCTGGTGCACCGCGGACGGGGCCAGTTCAACCGATCCTACGACCAATGGTTGGTCAGGGACGGATTCGTGAATTTGAATTTCTGGGGGAGTGGGATCGACCAAGGATGACTCTTGACCAATCGTAGGATCAGCTGGCGGAGGACTCAAAGAAAGCCGATTATAACCAAGTGGAAGGCGTGGTGTAGAACCGGTTGGGTTGTCCAAAACTCGCTTGGCTTCATCCATATAAGGACAAAGGTGAATGGCATGGTGCCCTTCACACAACTTACAGGGATTGGTGATCTTACCCTGTTTCTTAAGAGCCTTATCAGTACCAGTTGAAGACGTGCCCCCAACCTGGCTCTCGAAAGTCAAAGGCAATGGCGGACAGCCATCGAACCATGCTTCGGACACCTTGGGGATGCCAGGGTAGTCTCGAAGAAGATGGTCTCCCGTGCACAACAGGCAAGGGAACTTGATTTTCCGTGGAGGGTTGGAAGGTTTATCGAGAGGAGATATTTCAGAAACAGTGGCTGCACTTTTAGCCTCTCGCTTATCAGACTTCTTCTTCTTTGTCTTCTTCTTCTTCTTCTTAACCACCTGGTTACTCGAATCCAGGCTTTCACTAGGCGAAGTAGAAGAGGAGGACGCAGAAACAGGCGAAGAAGGGGAGAGGTCCACCCTAGAATCAACATGATGTTGTTCAGGCGGAGGAACTGATTGAACAGTAGTGGAGACATTCGGGACTACAGAGGTTGAGAACAACCAAACAGGCAACCCAACAGTTAACCCAGGAAGGGACAACGTTGCCATGTAAGGAGCACCAACATTCCCAAAAGGAGGAAAATGACCAGGATTCCCTTCTGAGGGGATTCCTTGGTTGGTAAACTCTGAAAAAGTTGCCATCAAGACTCAAAACCACACACGGGCTGAAAAAGAGTCAAGACACACGATCAAACGGTCAACAAGCAATATCTAACAGGGCGTATAATCGTGGGTGATTAATTTTACCACATTGAAAAATAAGAAACTCTACCGTTTCATGTTTTAAGAGTCGAGAAACGATAAAAAGATGACTCTATCTCTTTCAGATTTGACACAAGCGTGAAAGGACAAGTGCTTGACGGTCTTTTCAAGTTTAGGGAGTCAGAAAAGACCAAATGACTACTCAGGAAAAACTAGGCACAAAGGGTGTACCAAATATCCGTGAACTGCAATATACACCTTGGTTTCAATAATGAAACATAAATCGACCAAGGACTTTCCGTACGTGCAGGAAATCTCCCCGAATGCTGTGTTCGGTGTATCACGGGTATAGGGCAGCAGACTCGGCTTCCTGTGGATAAAGGATTGAAAACCTAGAGGGGTCTCCCTTTATATACACGATGGTACGGGGAGCACAAGTCCGTACTAGCGCTGTCTAAAGCCAAAAGGCGAATGACAGATGCTAGGTTTAAAGACGCCGGAACACGTCTCTAGCCTAGACCTCTAAATATGTTTCGTTAGATTTCAATGCTGCCTTAGGTTAATTGAGTGGATTTTAAAGTTGATCTTCAATTAGGTTTCAATTTTCAGGCCCTAACGAATGTATTGTTTCAAAAACTCCTAAATGCAAAGCTACATGCCACAGTCCAACATTTCGTTCGATGAAAACTAGTTACAGAAGAGTTGAGAGCTTTTACACAAACGAAATGATCGGAAGACAAACAATGATATCTCTAATGCAACTAATGAAATTGAAAACTTTTCATTCAAATCACTAATCACTAGCAAAATCGAAAAGATTACAATTTGCACTAATTCAACCAAAAGCACAAGAGATTTTTTTTGTAATTTTCAACGTTTGATAGCTAATATGCACTAAACAAACTGAAAACAAATGGAACAACTTGAGAAATGATATTGAGAGAGCAAAACAAGCAAATTTCACTCAACAACACAAGCAATCAGATCCCAAATCGACCAAAGTCTCTCAAAACCAAGAAAAGACTCAAAGGCTCCAATGGACCGTGTGATCTAGGCCCAAAGCAAGACCAAATGAAATTTGAATGAAGGAATGAGCAATCACCCAAAAATCGCAACAAAACAATGAACAACTACTAAGAGGATGCGGAGGAGCAATCAGAAAGTCGACTGGACAAACGAAACACCAAAACTCCCAAGGAGGGCTCGATACACAAAGCCACTAGATGCCCTAGGGCTTAAAACGTGAAATCGATAGATAAAAGAAAACAACCAAAGGACGGAGGCAAATTCCCAGTCAAACAGGACTCCAACACACTCAGGTAGTCGGAAAATCAAGAAGAAAAGCACTGACCAGACCTAGAGAGCTCAAAACTGAGCAAACTCAAAAACCTTACAGGAGTGGCGCGACTGTAAGGCTGCAACTGGCGCCATAAAGCAATTGGCACGGGCTAAACAAAAGCAACATGCGCCAATTGGCGCGACTGTCAAGCTAAAAAGCGCGCCAGTCGAGTTTCCCAGCCAAAAACAAAAAAGAACTACTCCAGAAGCAGATCAATGTATACTAAGCAAACCAAGAAGCAAAAACAGCAAAAGAACCCAACCCAGAAGGCTCATCAAGCAAGGAAAATCATAAAATAATCAAAACGAGACAATCTAAACGAGACAGTGAAATCTAGACGATCCCCAGCGGAGTCGCCAAATTGTTGAGGAGGTAAATCCCCTCTACGGACAGAGGCGATCCCTACTAGCCCAGCAGGGGTCTAGCAACAATCACGAAATGTTACAATGCAAGTTCCTAGTTACAAATGAAAAGACCAAAGATGGAGGCCTACCTGGAATCCAATGCTACGATCTGAAGAAGAGAGCGTTCCCGTTCCTCAGCCTCGGCAGATCACGATCCTCCACGATCTTCGCGGATGGACACCTGCACATGCAAGAAACAAACAGATACAAGCATAAAATCCAACATACGCAACTAAATATCAGTCAGAAAGGATACTACTCATATTAACATAATCGAAAACAGAGTGGAACCATAATCGTAATCATTCATTAAATAAAAATCGAAAGAGATTACAACCAATGTTCTGACGTCGTGGTCTCCTTCGGATGGGTCTCCGGTCGTTCACGTCTCACAAAGCTCGCCAGGGAAAGGGAAAACCTCTCCAGAGTCTCTGGACGATAGTCTCCTTACTTGAGTCGGCCTTAAGGGAAGAAAGAGGGCTCTTACAGCACAAAGGCTCTTGGGAATTTGGAGATTCAAAGCTTAGGCACTTCAAGACTAGCTTGCTATGGAATTGAGCAGGCTTTTATAGATGGGAAAGGAGGGAGTTGGGATCCCTATTATTGTGGGATTGGCTCTATCAACAAGGAAGGTTCCATGGGAGGTGGCAAAACCACTTCCCTTCCATAGAACTCCCGCAGCCAAACCTCCCAACTCAAGATAGGCAATGGTTTCTGAGTTTGTTGAAACACAACTTCCGCCATATTTATTTAAAAAACACTCCTTAAATTGGTGGTGCGACTTTGAACCCGGGACGACGCCGGACAGCGGCCTCTTTGTAGGATTTTCCCATTGGCGAGTGGTGAGCGCTGCTCGCGCGATGCAGGAGATGTTTTTATGATTTTTTGCAAGGAGATGTCTTTAGGGCAATTGAAGCTCATGCTTAGAGGAATGCATTGATGATGTTTTCAAGGCATGACAATGTTCCGCGAACCACAAAATGGGTCCTCCATTGTGTGGGACGGGGAATGGTAGGAGTGAAAAATTCTTTGTATAACGAGCCTACGAAGACTTAAAATTTACAAGAAGTCCTTATCCAGGGTAGAGTTCATAAATTCAATAAGCAGAGAGGGTATGTAATGGGAAAATCCATAGTTTCCCGCACCTCCTAAAAAAAAGAGAAAAAAAATAATAAATATCCCTGGGTGAAAAATTCTCTGAGGCGCTCAAGGCAAGCTTGTGGGTTGAAAACCTCAATGGAGCTCCCAATTTCTTTCAAAAAAAAAGAAGAGAGAGAAATACATCTGCATCTCTGTGTTTTTTGTGTTTTTTGTATTGCAGGTTATTAATGGTTTATGGAAACACAGGGAAGCAATTATATTACTCTCCCCCCTTCTAGTTTACCATCCATCCCATAATTCACTCCATTCATTTCCATAACTCCTTCCATCACCTCCATACACCACATTCCTCCATTCCTGAGCACAATGTAGCAAAAGAAAGCAAGTCACAAACTGCTACAAACATTAGAAATTTCCTTAAAAAACAAAGTTGTTCTTGGACTGCAAAGAAAAACGAAAAGGAAATTTGCATAAAAAATTTGAGGAGAATGAGAATGCCACCCACAGAATCTCAAGCACCCCAAAAACATCTATAGTAGGAAGAAACAACAAGGAAATATCAGCAGCTCACTCAGAGAGTTGTTCATTCAGCAAGTTGATCACTCAGAAAACAGGAAAGTAGTGAAGAACGCAACATCTAAAATGCTTGTCTCCTCATCCCAGCTCCTGAAAACACCTTGAAAACAATAGGTAAGCCCAGGTATAGCCTTTCACCCCTCCCTATGCATTCATAATAGCCATAAATAATTAAATGCAAATATTTGGAAGTTAGAAGGTAGAAAAGTGGCCAGTTAGCTTGGCCACCATCGTGAAGTATGACTAGGGAGAATTGCAATTTCACGCCATCTGGGCATGCAAAAAAAAAATAATAAAATTAAATCAATTGGAGTAGAGGATAATGAGAGGAGGAAACAGATAGTCCATCATGAATTAACATAGAGAAGAAAACAATGGTCTCTAATGGAAACTAGAGCTGAGCCCGAGTTACATAAGCACTCCAAAATTGGCTATGCAATATAATGAAAATACATTTCGTCTCATCCAAAATAGTGGATTGAGAAGAATAAATAGGGAACCCTTACATATCAAACCATAATTTTTCATCCCAAGAGGAGTCATCCTTAACCGTCAAGAGATTGAAAAGGACCCTGCACTAGTTGAAAGCTACCACAAGATTCAAACATGGATAATAGGCTAATTTGCTGAAGTTTCTAGGAAGATAGAAGATGAGTGCATTATGGACAACCAGAGGAGATGGAACAAACTCCATCATAGCCTCAATAATAGGGATTACCATACTCCAGAAAGACTGAGGGATGCCTTGGAAAGAGTACCATTATACAAGAAGGCCATGCAGGCCAAGAAGATCTAATGGCTTGGTCTCAAGCTTAGTCCACCTTTGCTGCTAGGGCTAAATGATGAAAGGGACATAGATGCACAAGATAGAGAATGAGAGAATGCAAAAAATAGTAATGGATTTTACCCCCCTGAGGGGGCTCCCACACTTTTTCCTTAAGAAGTCAGAGGGGGTTGTCAAAGCCTTGAAAAATGTAGAAGGAGGATTAGTTACTCGGAGAATGAGAAACCATTCAGTATGGGGGTGATGATGAGCTTCATCATTAGAAATATTTGGAGGGGTTAATGGTCACCATTTTGCCTTCTTAAATCTCTTTTTCTTCCATTTTTATTGTTATTTGGTTTTATGATGCTAGTATAGGTGGTGATTAAGGCTAACATACTCTGAGTGCCTAATATGAGGTTGAGTGTAGAAAATCATGAGTAATTGGAATTATTTTTGAAGATTTTATCATAAATAATTGAAGGAGATAGCAAGGAGAAATTATAAGATGATTGTCCACCCTCCTTAACTCTCGAAGGAAGCCAAAGGATCCCCAAATATTCTCTCCAACAATTCAAATTCCAGAGGCAGCCAAGCAATTCAAAGACCAAAGTGCACTCAATCTATGTTTACTTGGAGTCAAGTGGACTCAATTACTATTTTCAAGGGAGCTATTGGTAGCTGCCCTGTAGAATAAATAGAGCAGAGCTAGAGTTAGGAAGTTATTAAGCTTTTCATTATTGTACTTAGTGATTAAAATTTTAGAAAAGTAATGAGGCTATTATCTTCTTGAAATGCGTAGACAGACTCCATTTTATTGATTTAGTTCCAGAGAGCTAGGCTCGTGGCTTAGGGCCCAACCCATGTGCCTCAGCTTCTCTATTGTTTTCATTCTTTTCTTTCTGTCATTTATTTCTGATATTTTCATTGTTGTTATATTTTGATGTTATAGATTTAATCTGCTTATCTATGCTGTAGAATAGTTGATGAACTCCATAAAACTATGAGGCATCCTTCCCCTCTCATCTCTGTTGATAGAGATCGAGGAGGGTATAACTTCCCGTAGACCAAACACGCTTTATGTTTATGATTTGTTGCATCTAATATTAGAGTAGAGCACAATAACAATTTCAGTATTTCTTCCACTGTGTTATCACACATTTTGTCTGTTTTTTTGTGCATGAATCCGCAGGTTAGTTTTTAGGAATCAGTATTAAAGTTCCGTAGAAGTTCACCCTCGCCTTCCCACTTCATTTTACATCTCTATTTTCATGCTTCCAAACACCTATGTTACGATCTATTCCCTCCTTTTATTACAGCTATCGCCATTTTTATTCACAAAATTCTTGAAAAAACATTAAAAGTTTGACCTCCATCCTTGCTCCTCGAAACTCCCTCTCACCGTAATTTGCTCATAGAAAATCGTAGATCTCTTGTGTTCTCTATTTATGCCCTCCCATTCCAAGCCCCGATTGTGAAATTTCCTTCCACCTTACCTTTGCTGCTTATCAGTAAAAAAAGAACTTCATATACATTAGAACCCGATTTTTTTTTCCATCAAAGCCTTACCGCAATCGCAAAGTGCATTTCTCATTTGGTTCCCGTAATACTTACCACTCGTGTTCACCGATTGAGAAATTATTTCTGTACTCCACCACATCACCCTTTGCATATGGCATTTTGCATTTCGCTCTCGAACAACACTTCCACTACTCTCCAGATTTGTTGTCTTGCGATTGTGATATCGCATATCACATCTCGCACTTCTGTCACCCATCGCAATCGCAAATTCTGTCCCATCGCATTTCACATTTTTCTCCCACTCCCAAACAACACTTCCACCGCTCGTCCAACTTTGTGATATTGTGAATTGCGATATCGCATATTGCATATCACACTTCTGTCCTCCCATTGAAATTCCACCATCGCACTTTTCAAAGCCTCCCTCTCAAAATCATTTTTGCGATATCATAAGTTTTAATGAAGTATAAATCCTTCTTTCCACCTCTAAGCATTGTCACATGTGTTAAGCCTTCCATTAGCATATTTAGCACTTTTTCCTCCAAACTGCAAGAAACACTTTTTGAAGTTTAGTTATATCATGAATAGTTGCATGGTTAGAAGCATGGTAGCATGGTAGATAGATCATAGGATAAGTAGAGTGTGTTTAGTCGTTTGTCCCATTAAGTGTGGTTAGAATTAGATTCCTTTCCTGTCATTTATTTTTAGAAATTTAATTTAGTTTCATTTCTGAAATTTAGTTTAGTTTCATTGAAGTGTGACAGGCTTCACCAAGAAATCGTATAAGTAGCACGCTTTCGTAGAGCAGAAGAGGATGACATGATTAGAATGCATCTGTTGTGTATATAGCAATGTCACATCCGAGTTTTTACGAACCCCAGGTTGATAAATTAAAGTAGGGCAGCAGCCCCTGTGATTTGCAGTACTCTTGGTGCAATACTAGGGCTCACTAGCCTCCACATATCAGAACAGGGATATTAATCAAAGTTTAAAGTTAAAATTTTAAATTATAACTGGTTGATTTATATGCCACACCTCCGGTGTTATGAACCATATGATATGCCACTGGGGTCCATTGTTATTCTATGGTTGCAACCATATTCTATATATGGTCAAGCCTATCACTCTTGGGCTAATATTGATATTTTTTTAAAACTATATGTTATATATGGATGTGACGAACTGTGTAATGCTATGTTAATATATTTTTTTACAATTCTATCCTAGGAGGCCCGCGGGTTTGAACCGAGGACCTCATATGGGTTTATAAAAATATTTTCCACTGCACCAGTGAGAGAGGAGTTGTAATGTGAAGCTCATAAATTTGTGTTATTTGTGCCTGTAATATGCCTTTTTAGGCATAACTTGGCCAATATTGGGCCTTTTTGATATTTGTAAGTTGATCTGGGAAGTTGAAACCAAGAGCTATAAATTGATAGTAGCTATTGATTCCCATGATAACATTCTAGAATGGATAATTTGATGTAAATAGACTTTATGAGCATTTTTAATACAACAGACACCCATTGGAAGCGGACCCAGGGATGTAGTCTAGGAGGGCCGAAATCCGTCATCAATTTTTCTGTGTTTACTTATTATTATCTATTTTTCATTATTAGTTTCATATTTTTACGTTTAAGGCACTTAAAAATCAATTTTCCTCATTATTTCACTTAAAATAAACCTTAGTTAATATTTGGTGAAATTGTGCAAATAGTCAATTATGTTATTTTCACATCATATTTTGGTATCAGAGCAAGGTTGATCATGTATAAGAAGGATATTTTACAATATGAATTTTGACTAGATCTAGGTTATGACATGGAGAAGGGAAACTTGAGAAGATAAATCCAGAGATTGGAAAGAGGAAAGTCTCTCAAAATTTGACGATGGGAGAGTGAAATGAAGGAGAAGCTCCTACGCCCAAGAACAAGGAGCACTTTCAGCAAATGTTCCTTAATATTCAATGGATGACTGTAGAACTTTATGAAGTCAAGAAGGATAGAGATGAAAAATCATCTTCTAAAGGCACAGAAGAGAAAAATGACAAGGAAAAATCCGATGGTAATGAACCTCCTTCTCCTCCATCTTCGTCTTCTTCTCCTTTGTTCTCTTATCATTCATGTTCAAATTCAGACTCAAAGAAGAAACAAAAGAAATATCCTTTATTTAATCTTGATTTTAAGTTTTAGTTGCAATGAAAGATGGTGAAATGAATCCTGAAAAGTTAGATAATTGGATAAAGCAACTTGAGTTGTATTGTAGAATTCAAAATGTTGTTGAAGAATATGCAAAAAATCAGTTAGATACACTTAGAATGGGAGGAAAAAATTTGATTTGGTGGGAAAGTAAAACTCAATTAGGTTTGAAGAAAAAAGGTAAAATTATCTCTTCATGGTATAAGTTTGTTAAAGCTCTTATAAAGAAATTATATCCTTTAAGATATATCCAATATTTTGTAATGGATTGGAAACATTTAAGGAAGGTAAAGGACATATTGTACAAGAGTTTACAGAAGAATTCAGGAAAAAGGAATTAGCACTTAATATTCCATTAGACACACAGGAAACTTTGTTAAAGTATATTGGAAGTTTGCATTCTTATTTGTGAAATACTTTGCTTATGTTTAATCCAATTGACTTTGATGAAGCGTGTGTACAATCCATTCATATTGAATTAGGTGGCAAACCATTTCAGTAAAACTTTTCAAAGAAACCATTGAAGCATTTAGAGGACAAAGATTCCAAAGAAGGCAAAGTAAAGAGTCAGTTGACAGGGAAGAAATCGGAAACAACCAAGAAGGAATGAGAAATACCTACTTGTACTCATTGTCAAAGGGTTGGACATGATGACTTCAAGTGTTGGAAGATTCATCCTAAACTTAAACCAAAGAAGTTCCTTAAGAAGAAGGTGAAATGAAATTTAATGCTATAGTCCAACAAGATTTATCATCTGATTCTAGTGACAAGAAGAAGGTTACCGCTATGGGTCTAATAGGTATTCCTTCTGAAACTGGTTCTAGTTCTACTTGTTCTACATCTTCTTCAAAATCTAATAATGTGATTGAGGAAAAGAAGAGAGTTGAATTGTTTCACATAAGGATTATATCCAAGCAGACTAAGATAGACACATTATTAGATAGTGGATCACAATAAAAATTAATATCTGAGGAATTAGTAAGGAAATTAGGATTGGAAACTAAAAATCATCCAAAACCATATCCTTTAGGATGGTTGAAATAAAATACTCAGATGCATGTCACAAAACAATGTCAATTAAGTTTTGAAATTACAATGAATTTTGTTGATGAAGTTGAATTAGATGCAATTCCTTTGGATATATGTGGATTTGTATTGGGTAGTCCATATCTTTATAATCAAGATGCCATATTTCATATAAACAAGCATAAGTATCATCTTATTAAATATGGAATTGAATATATTGTCAAGGAACACGGAATCAAGAAAAACTTGGATTTAATCAATGCCAGTCAATTGAAAAGATTAAAAAATTCAAGTAAAAAGTATATTCTCACGATTGTTAAAGAACAACCTAAAGAAAAGTATGATTCTTTTCAAGGGCGTGATTCTCATTTTAAGGACAAATTGGTTGAAATAGTATATTATTATATGGAGTTGTTAAAAGAACAAATTTTTTTACCTCCAAGACGAGAAATACAACAAGAGATTCAATTAAAATCTGATGCCCATTTTCCAAACATTAGCATGTATCATATGTTGGTCATAGAAAATGAAGAGATTAAGAAAAAAATTTAAAAATTGGTTGATAAAGGCTTTATTTAACCTAGTTATTCTCCATGTGGATCACTGATCATATTAATGTCAAAGAAAGATGAAACTTGGAGAATGTGTGTTGATTTTAGAGCCTTAAATAAAATCACCATTAAGAACATGTATCCTCTTCCTAGAATCGATGATTTGCTTGATCAGTTAAAAAATTTTGTTTACTTTACAAAACTGGATTTAATAATTGGTTCATCAGATTCGTATTGTAGAGAATGATGTATGGAAAAATGAATTTAATACTAGACAGGGGATTTTTGAATGGTTGTTTATGTCGTTTGGGTTATGCAATGCTCCAACAACTTTTATGAGAGTGATGAATGATGTTTTTCTTCCTTTTATTGATAATTGTTTCATAGTCTATCTGGATGATATACTTATTTTCAGTTCAAGTTTGGAAGAACATGTAAAGCATGTTAAACAAGTTTTTGATGTGTTGCAAAAAGAGAAACTGTATCTCAAACTCTAAATGTGAATTTGGAAAAAATTCCTTAGTATATATTGGTTACATAGTTGAAGGTGGTTAGTTAAAAATAGATCCAACTAAAATTGATGTGATTTTCAAGTGGCCAAGACCTAAAAATGTTGTGGAAGTTAGAATTTTCCTGGGTGCAGTTCAGTATTGGAGGAAGTTTATTTCTCATTTCTCTTTTATTGCATCACCACTTCATGCTTTAACAAGTTCTAAAGTATCCTTTCAGTGGGGTGGAAAATAAAAAAAAATCATTTGATATTTTAAAGAAAAAAAATGTTATAGCTCCAATCTTGGTTTTACCAGGCCTTCAACAACCATTTGAAATAGAAACTGATGCTAGTGGGTATGTAACGGGCGCAATGTTATTGAAAAATGAAAAATCATTTTTTTTCATTCATAAACATTTTCTAAAGTAGTTGCTAACTATCTAACTTATGATAAATAATTGTATGCATTAGTGGAAAGTGCTAAAAAAATGGAAACATTATTTAATGGGCAAAGAAAAAATTATTCATACAAATCATTAACCACTTGAGTAACTTCAATCTCAAACTAAGTTGCAACAGTCTAGACATTATAGATGGATGCGTTTTTTACAACAATTTCATTTAGTAATCAAATATAATAAATGTACCACCAATAAAGTAGCTGATATGTTATCAAGACCTTCTTTGAATGCTTCAGTTATTCTGAAAAATAATTCTTTAGCACATGAAAGTTATATAGAAAAATATGCTGCAGATATTGATTTTAAAGATGTGTATGAATCATTAACTCATGGTGCTCAAGTGAAAGAAGTGAATTATCATGTTCATGACAGGTTATTGTACCATCTTGGCAAGTTGTGTGTACCATAGGGAGAAAGAGTGCATGTGATCAGAGAAGCACAATCTTCTCATGTTTTAGGGAATTTTGGTATAGGTAAGACAATGATACAATTACAAAGTTTTTTCTATTGGCCTCGACTAAATGAAACAATTACTAAGTAGATAAAAGGTTGTGTCATGTGTTCAACAAAAAAACCAAACAACAGAAAGTTAGGTTTGTATATTCCACTTCTTGTTCCTTCTCGGCCATGGGAGAGTCTATCTATGGATTTTGTAGGAGGAATTCCAATATATAGAAAAGGGCATGATTATTTGTATATTGTGGTTGATAGATTTAGCAAAATGTGTATTCATGTTCCATGTAAAAAGTAAGTAATCGCTGAATAGAATGCACAATTTTCCTTTCAAAATGTATGGGATCATTTTGGGTTGCCAACTTCTATAATTTCAGATCGATACTCTCATTTTATGGGGGATTTTTGGTCCACTTTGTGGGGACTCATGCATACTAAGTTGAAAAAGAGCACATCTTTTCATCCACAAACTGATGGGAAAACAAAGGTGGTGAACATAACAATGGTACATCTTCTCAAAGGTTATTGCAGTAAACATTCTAAGTTGTGGGATGAATCCTTACATTATGTCCAACATGCTTACAACTGGGCCTTGCACTCTTCTACTAGAAGATCTCCTTTTGAAACATGTTTTGGGTACCTACCAAAATCACCAATGGACTTTATGTTTGGTGAGGAAGTTGAGGATGGATATGGATATGCTAATAAAGCAATCAAGTTCATTCAAAGAATCCAGAGGATTCATGAAGCAGTGTAGGATCAATTGGAGAAAAGTTAGGCCAAATACAAAATGCGTCATGACAAGCATCGAGTGGATCATCACTTTCAGGATGGTGATCAATTATGGCTATACATCAACAAAGAAAGGATGAAAGGTGAAGGTAAAAATTTGAAACCTATAAGATATGGTCCTTTTAAAATTATTGAAAAGATTGGGTACAATGCATTCCAGTTGAATTTTCCTCCATACATGCATATATATTTAGTTTTAAATGTTGATAAATTTAAGTTGTATTAAACTCCAATGATCATGGATTAAGAGGAAAATGCTCAAATTCCAACAATAGATGATTTTTCACCTGAATGTATGACCGAGTTACAGGAAGATACCATCTTGGATAGGAAGTTATGCACTTCCAAGTGTGAATATGTAGAGTATCTTCGAGTGGGAATCGAAGGCATGAATCCAAGAAAATCAAGGTGGATGGAGATTGGAAGGGTGAAGGAGTTGTACCATCACCTCTTGTATGCTTAAAACCCAGCTTTTGGTGGTCCAAAAGCTTCCTGTGTAAAGGAATGATCCAGGAGGATCCTCAAAATCATCAAAATTCAATAGTCTCATATGCTCATGAAACCAATGTTAATTCGAAGAGATCATCGCGCTAATTCTGGTGGTATGTTTGGTTTTCAAAATGGCCTTCATATGAGGGAGAAAACACGTTCTGATATTTTTCCCAAATAGGAAAAAATTTGGCCAGATCAGGCCAAGTGGCAGTCTCAGAACATGGCACGTGTCAGTCTCAGAATAGGACATGTGGCAATCAAAAAAATAAGCAGTCAAATCAAACCAAGCGGAGGAGTTATGGGTGGAATTCGTGACCACCAAGTTGAAACCACAAAACATTACCAATAGACCACAAGATTCACTTGTTAATATATGGGTGTGAGTTTTTATTATAAGTTTGGTATATATGGCATAATGAGGGGAAGGGTTGGCGGAGCCTACCATACCCGACATCCTGCCAAACACTTGGATTATTTTAGCAATTTTTTAATGTTATAACAAACGAGTTAACATCATTCCAAACTTGGCACGTGGGGAAAACATATGATAACAATCATATCCAAAGTCAATACCATGTGGCGGAGCCTTCACATATCGACGCGGGGAGATTAATCAAAGTCTAAAGCCAAAACTTTAAGTTATAATAGGTTGATTTATATGCCACAACATCTGTGTTACGAAGCATATGATATGCCATGGGGGCCCATTGTTACACTATGGTTGCAACCATATGATAACCATATGATATATATGGTCGAGCCTATCACTTCCGAGCTAATATTGATATTTTTTTAAAACTATAAGTTATATATGGATGCGCAGAACTGTGTAGTGCTATGTTAATACATGTTGTTACAATCCAATCTCGGGAGGCCTACGAGTTTGACCTCGGGAACTCCTGTGCGTTTATAAAATTATTTTTCATTGCGCCAGTGGGAGAGGAGTTGTAATGTGAAGTTCATAAATTTGTGTTATTTGTGCCTGTAATATGCCTTTTGAGGCATAACTTGGCCAATATTGGGCCTTTTTGAGATCAATAAGTTGCATTGGGAAGCTGAGGCCAAGAGATATTAGTTTAAAATATCTAGTGATGCCTGTGAGCACATTTCATATTGGTGAATTTAATGTAAAGAGACTTTATGATCATTTTTAATACACTGGACGACCATTGGAAGCATACTTGGAGATGTATTCCAGGAGAGACGAACTTTGTCATCACATTTTATGTGTTTGCTTCGTATTCTATGTTATTCTTACTTAGTTTCATATTTAAATTTTATGTTTAAGGTACTTAAAAATCAATTTTCCTCATTATTTCACTGAAAAGAAACCTTAGTTAATATTTGGTGAAATTGTGAAATTAATCAATTATGTTGTTTTCGGATCAGGTGAGCACATGAATAAAATATATAAGAGTAAAAAAGAATCACAACATTTAGAAGAACAAAAGAGTTTCAATTAAATCTCTTACTCCAACTCACATTTTCATGTACACATGTTCAATAGAGATAGAGGTATGATACAAAGTACACAGAGATGTCACCTCCACTCATGATGTTATCTCAACTATTGAGGAACACAATACTTCACTCAACTAATTACGACTTTATAATTATGTCTTCGTAAAGACCATGATAGGTAACTCACAACCCACTCATAAAATACTAAAACCAAATCATATTATGCTAACAACAATTCCATTGGTTGCATGTGTGTCACTACAAACAAAAAACACTCCAATACAACATAACACAGTAACTATTTAGAGCTAATAAAATTATGTTGATTATTTCCAATTATGGAAGGTGTATTTTGATTGCAAGATACAATAACATTCATGGATCTAGACCTTGAAATGGTGGATTATTATATTTCAATACCAAATTAACATGGAAATAAGGGTCCAAAATAACAATGATGCTAAATATATGCGATAGGAGATGGAAGATATATGTGAAAAACATTACCCTTTCCATTCATGTGTTGTGATCATATTGAAGATGGTGCTCATTTTTTGGGGTGGTCATAATAAGTTATATCCCACCTTCCTCATACAACACAGATAAAATAATATTATTGGTGCCAACAATAGACCAAAAAGGCAAGTCATGGGACTCAAAAAGTACATTAGTGGTGATAAGCAATGGGAGAGAAAAAGCAACTCCTCTAGTTAGATGCTAAAATCTAAAAGAGGAAGGAAAAATCAACAATATAGACAATAGTATAAATAAAAATTAAGAGTGACATACTTCAATGTCTCAATAAAAGTAGATATAGAGGTATAAGAGAAAGATGAAGAAGCAACCTTAAGACCTGCAAAGGGTGAAGATGTCACCAGAGAAGTGGAGTAAATTCTAGATTTTATTATATCAAAAACATGGGACCTATGCACTGCTGAGTACCACATTATCTTATCTCATCTACTATTATCCTTTTCAATCTGATTCCAAGAGGGACCTATCTTAACTAGAAGAACTTTTGAAATTTACCTTTCAAGTGTATGAGAAATGAGTAAAGTTATATATGTTCACAATACTCACATATATGTGCTTATAGGGTACATAGTTGAGATTTTTTTCATCATTGATGCACATTCTAGAGATTTTTGAAGGCCCTCCATTCCAATCTACATGAGATTTATTTATGAATATGTTCCCAAAAAAAATTAGATCTTAGTGAAGTTTCCATGTCCATTATGCAGATTTCTCTTATTCCATACATTTCAACAAATAGAGAAGATTCTCCTCCACTTTGGGTTATTTCTTTGAAAGTGATAATGCAAGATTATTATTAAGGGATTCCCTCCTTTAGTTGACTTCAACTAGGCATTTGGTTACAAATCTAAGGGGTTATACAACCCTGACATAGAATACAAAAATTTATGCCTTTTTAATAGCATCAAATGCACTCAATCCCTCTATCAAAAGGTCAAGAAATAATATGGTTGCAGAAAATACAACCATAATTATTAAATACACTATTTTTAAGGGTTGGTTACATGCTACACAGTCCTAGTTTCATATTTTGTATAGGTCACTACTATCAAATATTGGAGAAGACAATCATACATATTACACACTCACCCTCCAATTCTAAGAAAATTATATTGGTTAAAGATGACAAGTTTGATCTGTGAAACCTAGGGTTGGATTTGCACAATTTACTAGAATTGAGAGCATAAAAACAAAAAAGTACACAAAAGTTTAAAATTGTTTCACACCTTGAAAATAGTTTTAAAATTTCCTCAAACTTTCCTTTGTATGATCCAAGTAGCCAACAACTCCAAATGATCCTCTATGACTTGACATAGAACTCTATGTGACACTAAATCTTGATGGAAAATAGAGCACTTGAAACTAGTCTCGATGCAAGGACTTACACATGTATCTTGGTTGAGAAAGCAGAGTGCTTTGTAAAATTAATCATGTGCAATGATAACTAGGTACCACAAGTTTTGAAACAAGTAAATATGCTGTAAATGTGGATTCCAGAATGTAATGAAACATTAATATATTGATTTGGAAACAACATTTCTTAATTTTAGTAAAGAAAGTTTTCAAATCAAATTTAGTGATAATTTGGACCTAAATTTAATCAATAATATAAATTTTAGTAACAATTGATTTCTAACAAACCACTGAGAATTTCTAACTCAATATCATGTTGAACTTGTTTCACTAGTTTTTATATAAAAAC
Organism: Pinus albicaulis; assembly: GCA_034641835.2. Taxonomy (NCBI): domain Eukaryota; kingdom Viridiplantae; phylum Streptophyta; class Pinopsida; order Pinales; family Pinaceae; genus Pinus; species Pinus albicaulis. The sequence continues at coordinate 1,079,744,128 of CM076572.1, read as the reverse complement.
ATTGAATCCTTGTTGAATACTGTAGAGAAGTTTGTATTGTGTTTCTTAAAGGTCTTTATGGTTGTTACTACTTTATTTCTATCTTTGATGACCAAAATGTATCCATATTTCATCCCTTAGGTTGTTAGAGGTGGAAAACAACTTCATGCATAGATAATGATGTATTAAGAGTGGAAATGAAATTATTTTCTGGTACCTTCTTCCATAACCATCACCCTTGAACCTTCCTTTATTGAAGATATTTCTAGGTGATTTATCTGAAAGATCCTTAGAAAGTAAATTGGCTTGAAACCCTAGTCATTTAACCTCTAAATATTTCCAAGGAAGCCTCCCTTATGGGGATAACATCCAACCATAAAACAACGACAGAGATACCACTAAGGTGACAGTGCTGGCCAATCTCTTTGTTGCCATGAGACTTAAGTTTCCAAGTGAGGCTTTGCGGGTTTTATAGTAACATGCCTTATTTTCCAAGGATGTCAATTGGATGCATAATATAATACATATAGCAGAATAAGTTGTCATTGAAGCAAATATCTTATCTTTGAAATCTGTAAAATATTTATTTATATATTTAGTCAACCATTTCATTGGCTCATAATAAGTAAATATGTGGAAGGAAATTTTCTCTAAAAGCACAACAATATTATACAAATTGGGCTTTAAATTTTATTGTTCAGTATTCACATGCACCTAGAAGACATTTGGACAAGTTTACCTATGTGATTTGGAAGATTGTCTAGATCATCTGGAATGTTGTGACAAAATAAAGGACCTTATAAAATGGCACACATCCTCTAGATCATATTATAGAATTGGGAACTACGAAGTGTGGAAAACATATTTAAACATATGAAACTTACCATCTCAAAAACCCAACCTAGATTCAATTATACATATGATAAAGAGGATGGTTACTCCATGGTGCTTCTAAACAACAGTGGACTCTATCCTATACCGATTTGAACTCAATTCACAACATAAAATTTCTTGCTACCACACAATTGTTTCTAATGCTCTCAATCCATTAGATACACCATGTTGCACCTACTTTTGATTTAGAGACTATCTTCTGATTCTTTGCTCAATCTGATGAGAAATATTTTCACGTCTGGTTAAAAAAATTTTAGCCAAATGTATGTCCCCAACTAGATATTTCGTGATCCATATGTTCCCATCCATATCTTTCATGGTCCAAATGTCCCCAACCAGAGCTTTTGTGATCCATATGTCCTCGCTTTCATGACCATACAGTTCCAAAAGACAATGGGAACTAAGAAGACATATAGTGAAAGTTTAATGAAAATAATTATTGGCATCAAAAAATGAGAATAAGTTATTAATAGGTTGAAACATTGCTATTTATATATTATTATCATTGATTGGTAATGTGATTTATTAATTTCACAGTTAAAAGTAACAAAAAAGGTTACTAATGGATAAACATAGAAGTTCCTAAATAAGGATGTAGTGACATGGCATGGGAATACAAGACCATCACGTCAACCAATATAAATAGGTATACTCAACCATCTATCATTAAGGATGCAAATAAATTAAAACTAATCAAATAATGAAAACAAAGAGACATGAAACTGGTTGTTGTAATGGACACTAATGAGATCCACTGCCTCATATTCAGACATTGACAAGGAAGGAACCTAGATACCAAGATGTAATATGACAAACCTAGATCCATTTTAAATTTGGTTTTACCAAGCTCTGAGAGGGATCAAATATCTTGAGGACCAAAACTCTTTTATAGTGAGCAAATATTTGATCCCTATCGGTGCTTGGTATATCCAGAGTTAAGATGGATCAAGTATAGTTTAATTATTGACCTTTAAATAGGCTACATTATAGAATAATACCATGGGGAAAACCATGGGTTGGACTCTGAAATGTTATTATTTTATTTTGTTTTATTTTGACCAAGTAAAAATATTAAACATTACAACATCTCTACCATACTGGGATGGAGAGAAACTCTCGACACCACAATTAAAGAGGCTTTTGATGGAAGAATACTAACAATAACACAGATAGGTCTATAAATGGATGCCAACAATTGTTTGATGCAAGAGTCGGAAAGACCACAAGAACATAAATATCATACCATATAGAACCTCTTATTAGAGTTTTTTTTTTAATCCACTAAAAATTAGTTTACTGAAAGACACAAATCATAGTTGATAAAATGTATGAAGCAAAATTATCTAGCCATTGATCAATAGATAGATTGATATTTTCCACAGAGAGAGATATATTTAGATACAGGTAGGCTGATATGGAGATAAAAGAAAAAAAATTTAAATCAAAAAGGAAAATATCCATCCTTAAACTCGATTTACATTTAAAATGTTCATTGTGAACAGTGAGATTTTGAAACTTACACTAATTTCTCAAGAATGTCTTTCAAGGAAAAAAAGGGTGGTATAAGAATCATCAAATCATCTTTCCCTATGTTAATATGATTGCCTTTATCTGAGACATGTTAAACAACGAACCAAGAAATCAAGTCCTTGATACTCAACTTATAACATATTCAATGTTAGATCAAAAATTGTATTGAAAAATAATGAATAATAATAAGTATATGTGAACTAGATACTGCATATGGAAATAACTGAATGATAGTACCACACTCAAGTTCTCATTCAACCCATCAAAATTCTTGAGATCTTACCAAAATGTGGATCAATGCATTTTTTTTCCTTTTCCTGGCAGAATCAGTATGAGGAGCTAGTACATACTAATAGTCTACCATTCTTGCACAAGAAATAGAGATAGAACAAGAGGTATTTTCAATATTTAAAGCTCAAATATATCAAGTGATGGCTACCTTGTAGCCCTAACAACATATAAAAGACACTCAAGAATGTAGCTTACAGAGAAAATTCATGAATTAAATTACATTTAACATAATAAGAGACTTAAAAAGGTTAGATTGGTGATCTAAAGCAACTATCTACTCTCACCATCAAAATTGTGTGTGTGATCAACTCTTGCAACTAGATAAGCTCCTAGCTCTTCACATGTTGGCATTTGAATTTGTGAAGAATTCATTCCCTCGATATCTGAAGTAACTTGTTTCTTTGGACTCTCTGGAACAAATCAAAAGGTATCTAATCCAAGGGTAAATGTATCAGATGCTACATCAATAGACTTTCCATTTGTCTCCCAAGAGGAAAAGGTAGTTTTTGAACAAGAAGCAGGTGCATCTTATGTGATTTTTCTCTTCAATATACGTAATAAAAAATAGTTACTATGGTGAAGCTCCCCAAATGGAGGATGAGAATAAGGATCTTAGGGTGAAATATAAGTTCCATATAATTGGTATCTCAATAACATTCCTGAAATATGGGAGGTTTCTTAGTACTCTTCATAGCTTCATCATTTTCAAGGACAAAACAAATCATCAAGAAATTAAGAAAATATTTTGACCAGACACATCCATTATATTGAATATTGTTGATGTAGCCTTCATGAAACAATATTTTGACTACACATGTGCCCTCTAATGTGTGGGCTTTGTGATCCAGGTGGATATCGGTGGCCACCCACCTATTCCATTTGGACCCGCACCATCAATCCTTGTAGTTTTTCACTTTCAGCACAACTTACTATTTTTAGCAGGTTTTCGGGCCCTGCACTCCCAGAGCCGTTTTGGGGCACTAATGATCCAGGTCGATATTGGTGGCCACCCACCTATTCCATTTGAACCCCCACCATTATTTCTTTCTATCTTTTAGTTACAGCAGAACTTACTATTTTTAGTAGTTTTTCAGGTCCTAAACTTCCGGAGCTGTTTTGAGGCCCTAAACGACGTTTTTTGGGAAAACTAGGAGCAACATGGGTCCTCGAATAGATCTTTCTAATGAGCTATTGAGCACATCAAACAGAGATCGGATGCCAAATTTATGTCCCCGGGAAGTTGAAACACCAATTTACCCAAACGACACCCACAATTTTGGCGCTTCATCTCCTAGGTTTAGGTTTTTGGATGTTTAGGGTTTTACATTGTTTCTCAACAATAAATAGGCCTTTGAGCCTCATTGTAACATAGTGGAGGGGCCTGTAGCCATCACATCTCTTCTTAGAGATATGCTACCAGTGCCCTCGCTCGCTCATTTCCATGATGTTTGTAATAGGCCTCCGAACCTCAATGTAACACAGTTCAAAGGTCGGTAACCGCCACATCTCTTCTCAGAGATAAGCCTAGAAATGCCCTAGTTGTTTATTTTTATTATGTGTGTAAGCATATTTCGGTCATTTTTTATTAACAAAAGGAAGCATTATTTCCGCTACATCTCTGTGTTTATGATTATATTTGTATTCTGTTGTGTTCCTATATAAATATGGAGCAGTGGCATCATTGGGGTCTATTCTTTCTCTATTTTTCTTTGCATGTCCCCAACGGGTCAGCGTATAAGGAGTTCGGGCTTGATCTGGTTGAACCGTTGCAAGATCAGCCTCGCAAACCTCGACAACCCCCCATGGAAGAAGAAATGAAATATGAGGGAGTAGGAGATCCTATCAAAATATTGCTCGAGGAGGCCCTTGAGAAACATTGGAAGGCGATGATGGACAAATTTGACCAGATCCTTCAATTGCTGCCCACCGGTGGCACATCTACATCCAGCACGTCTGCCAACAGGTCTGTGACATCCTGGACAAATCCAATACCAAGTTCAGTAGAATTTTCCTCTCATGGAGGAACTTAACGCAATGGGGACCATTGCTTCCTAAGGAGGGAGGAATGATCTAGGTGGATATTGGTGGCCACCCACCTATTCCATTTGGACCTACACCATCAGTCCTTGCAGTTTTTCACTTTCACCATAGCTTACTATTTTTAGTAGGTTTTATGGTCTTGCACTCTCGGAGCCATTTTGGGGCATTAATGATCCAGGTGGATATTTGTGGCCACCTACCTATTCCATTTAAACCTCCACCATCAGTTCTTTCTGTTTTTAAGTTGCAGCACAACTTACTATTTTTAATAGTTTTTGGGTCTTGAGCTTTCAGAGCCATTTTGAGGCCCTAAACGATGTTTTTTGGGAAAACTTGGAGCAACATGTCTATGAAATCCTGGACAAATCCAATACCAAGTTCAACAGAATTTTCCTCTCATGGAGGAACTTAATGGAATGGGGACCATTGCTTCCTAAGGAGGGAGGAATGATCCAGGTGGATATCAGTGGCCACCCACCTATTCCATTTGGACCTGCACCATCAATCCTTGTAGTTTTCACTTTCAGCACAACTTACTATTTTTAGCAGTTTTCGGGTCCTAAACTTCTCGAGCCATTTTGAGGCCCCCTAAATGACGTTTTTTGGGAAAACTGGGAGCAACATTATTCCATGGACCCATGTTCCTCACAAAGAAATTTGTATTCCTTGGATATATCTTTCAAAAAATCTATTTAGCACATCAAACGGAGATCAGATGCCAAAGTTATGTCCCCGATAAGTTGAAACACCAATTTACCCATACGAGACCCACAGTTTTGGCACTTCATCTCTTAGGGTTAGGTTTTCATAATTTTAGGGTTTTACATTGTTTCTCAAAAATAAATAGGCCTTCAAGCCTCATTGTAACATAGTGGAGAGGCCTGTAGTTGTCACATCTCTTCTCAGAGATACACTACTGGTGCCCTTGCCCGCTCATTTCCATGATGTCTATAATAGGCCTCTGAGCATCAATGTAACATAGTTCAAAGGTTGGTAGTTGCCACATATATTCTGAGAGATAAGCCTACCAGTGCCCTAGATGTTTATTTCTTTTATGTATGTAAGCATATTTCAATCATTTGTGATTAATAAAAGGAAGCATTATTTCCGCTGCATCTCTGTGTTTATGGTTATATGTGTATTCTGTTGTGTTCTTGCATAAATCTAGATAAGTGGTATCAGAGCGGTTTTCTCTTTATCTATTTTTCTTTTCATGTCCCTAATGTGGTCAGGGTATAAGGAGTAACCGTTGCAAGATCAACCTCGCAAACCCCGACGACCCCCATGGCGGAAGAAAAGAAAGACGAGGGGGCAATAGATCCTATCAAAATATTGCTCTAGGAGGCCTTTGAGAAACAATGGAACGTGATGATGGATAAATTTTCCTAGATCCTTCAACAGCTGCCCACCGGTGACACATCTACATCCAGTACGTCCACCAATAGGTCTGCGACATCTTAGACAAATCTAGTACCAAATTCAACAGAATTTGCCTCTCATGGAGGAAATTAATGTAATGGGGACCATTGCTTCCTAAGGAGGTAGGAATGATCCAGATGGATATTTACGGCCACCCACCTATTCCATTTGGATCTGCACCATAAATCCTTATAGGTTTTCACTTTCAGCAGAGATTACTATTTTTAGCAGGTTTTCGGGTCCTGCACTCACGGAACCGTTTTGGGGCACTAATGATCCAGGTGGATATTGGTGGCCACCCACCTATTCCATTTGAACCCCCATCATCAGTTCTTTCTATTTTTAAGTTGTAGCACAACTTACTATTTTTAGCAATTTTTCGGGTCTTGAACTTCCCGAGCCGTTTTGGGGCCCTAAATGACGTTTTTTGGGAAAACTGGGAGCAACATGGGCCCATGAACCAATGTTTCTCACACCAAAAATTGTATTCCTTGGATAGATATTTCTAACGAGCTATTGAGTGTGTCAAGCGGAATCAGATGAAAAATTTACGTCCCCGGGGCACCCACAGTTTTGGTGCTTCATCTCCTAGGGTTAGGTTTTTGGATGTTTGGGGTTTTATATTTTTTCTCAACAATAAATAGGCCTTCGAGCCTCATTGTAACACAATGTAGGGGTTTGTAGCTGTTAGTCACATCTCTTCTCATAGATACGCTACCAGTGCCCTCGCCTGCTCATTTCCATGATGTCTGTAATAGGCCTTCGAGCCTCAATATAACAGATTTCAGAAGCCGATAGCTGCCACATCTCTTCTCAAAGATAAGCCTACTAGAGCCCTAGATTTTTATTTCTATTATGTTTGTAAGCATATTTTAGTCATTTGTTATTAATAAAAGGAAGCATTATTTCCGTTGCATCTCTTTGTTTATGGTTATATGTATATTCTGTTACGTTCCGGCATAAATTTGGATCAGTAGTATTAGAGTAGTCTACTCTTTCTATGTCTTTCTTTGCATGTCCCCAACACAGTTAGGGTATAAGGAGTTTGGGCTCGATCTGGTTGAACCATTGCAATATCAGCCTCACAAACACCGACGACCCCCCATGGCAGAAGAAAATAAAGACGAGGGAGCAAGAGATCCTACCAAACTATTGCTCGAGGAGGCCCTTCAGAAATAGTGGAATGCGATGATGGATAAATTTGCCTAGATCCTTCAATTTCTGCCCATCGGTGGCACATCTACATCCAACACGTCTACCAACAGGTCTGCAACATCCTGGACAAATCCAATACCAAGTTCAACATAATTTGCCTCTCATGGAGGAACTTAACGCAATGGGGACCATTGCTTTCTAAGGAGGGAGGAATGATCTAGGTGGATATTGGTGGCCACCCACCTATTCCATATGGACCTGCACCATCTATCCTTGCAGTTTTTCACTTTCAGTACAACTTACTATCTTTAGTAGGTTTTCGGGTCCTGCACTCTTGGAGACGTTTTGGGGCACTAATGATCCAGATGGATATTAGTGGCCAGTGCCACCTATCTATTCCATTTGAAACCCCACCATTAGTTCTTTATTTTTTTAAGTTGTAGCACAACTTACTATTTTTAGTAATTTTTCGGGTCTTGAACTTCCAGAACCGTTTTGAGGCCTTAAACGACGTTTTTTGTGAAACCTGGGAGCAACATGGGTCTATGGACCGATGTTGCTCAAACCAAGAGTTTTAGTTCTCAGATAGATCTTTATAACAAGCTATTGAGTGCATCAAATGAAGATCAGATGCCAAAGTTACGTCCCTGGGAAGTTGAAACACCAATTTACCTAAACGGGACCCACAGTTTTGGTGCTTCATCTCCCAGGGTTAGTTTTTTGGATGTTTAGGGTTTTACATTATTTCTCAACAATAAATAGGCCTTCGAGCCTCATTTTAAGACAATGGAGGAGCCTGTAGCCATCACATCTCTTCTCAGAGATACGCTACCAGTTCCCTCACCCACTCATTTCCATGATGTTTGTAATAGGCCTCCAAGCCTCAATGTAACACAGTTTAAAGGCCGATAGCCGCTACATCTCTTCTCAAACATAAGCCTACCAGCATCCTAGTTTTTTATTTCTATTATGTTTGTAAGCATATTTCAGTCATTTGTTATTAATAAAAGGAAGCATTACTTCCGCTGCATCTTTGTGTTTATGGTTATATGTGTATTCTATTGCATTCCTGCATAAATCCAGATCAGTAGTATCAAAGCGGTCTGCTCTTTCTCTATTTTTCTTTGCATGTCCCCAACGAGGTCAGGGTATAAGGAGTAATTGTTGCAATATCAGCCTCGCAAAACCCGAAGAACCCCCATGGCAGAAGAAAATAAAGACAAGGGAGAAAGAGATCCTTTCAAAATATTGATCGAGGAGGCCCTTGAGAAATAGTGGAACACGACGATGGATAAATTTGCCCAGATCCTTCAATGGCTACCAACCGATAACAAATCTACATCCAATAGGTCCACCAACATGTATGCAACATCCTAGAAAAATCTAATACCAAGTTCAGTAGAATTTTTCTCTCATAGAGGAACTTAACGCAATGGGGACCATTTATTCCTAAGGAGGGAGGAATGATCCAGGTGGATATCGATGGCCACCCACCTATTCCATTTGGACCTGCACCATCAATCCTTGCAGCTTTTCACTTTTAGCATAGCTTACTATTTTTAGCAGGTTTTCTAGTCCTGCACTCCCGCAGTCATTTTGGGGCACTAATGATGAAGGTGGATATTGGTGGCTACCCACCTATTCAATTTGAACCCCCACCATTAGTTCTTTATGTTTTTAATTTGCAGCACAACTTACTATTTTTAGCAGTTTTTTGGGTCCTGAACTTCCATAGCCATTTGGAGGCCCTAAACGACATTTTTTGGGAAACCTGGGAGCAACATGGGCCCATGGTGTAATGTTCCCAAATTTTAGCTTAAAGCTAAATGGAACAGTAGAGTTAGCAGTGTCTTTTAGCTAGTGAATAAATGGGTAGAAAGGCCCATAAGTCTCCTAAGAAGGAATAAAAACACTTGAAGTGTGAAAGGAGACCCTCTTTTCAGCTCAATAAAACACCTCCATGTGTGAACAAGGCTAATATCATGTTGATTCAGTCTACTTTGAGCAAGTCAGCAGCGCATATGTGGAGTGTAATATCCAAAATTAGGATCTGCTAGCAAGGCATGACTGAAAAACGCATTTTCCAGGAATGGCTACTACAGGATTTGAAACCAGCACTTGGATCCCTTAGATATGAGTATCTAAGTCCTAAATCCAAGATGATATCAGAAATAAATCCTTCTAGGTGGGTTAAACAGATCTCCCACACCTATTTTTCTTGAAAAATACCTAAAGGAGGGACTGCAACACTATAAAATAACACTTCCCAGAAAATATTGCAGTTCTAGATAGTAGTAGCAGTAAGCCAATATGATAGCTAGGAAATAACTTATACAATTATAAATCAGATTTACAGTAAATCCCAATCAATGTACAGGAGAAAGAAAGAGACTTTATGGAGAAAAACCCTCTAAAAGTGGTGTTGCAACAAATGTATTTCACTGCAAAGCCATGACAGCGTTATTTTTATGAGTAAACAACAGTTTTAGGTCACAACTCAGATCTAAGACAGATATGTGTTCAAAATATTAGATCTATATCAGATCTGTACACTATACTATCTCTATTTTACATACCCCTTGTGGTTTTCAGCAAAACATGAAGCACAAAGAGTAGATTTGAGATCTACTGCAGTAGATATGCATAATGATTCAGAATTTCTGAAGAAGATGTAGCATTGGATAAAATAGATCTGAAACATACATGGATTAGTTGGCTAATCCATGGATCACCACAATGCAAGGAAGACTCCTCTACACCAGAGATATCTCCTCCAAATAGTTTCCAAACACCCTGCAACACTTCTCTTGCAAAATAACACAGATCTGGGGAAAAAAATGTGTTTTAGGCTTGTTGAATACTTTGGCCTAATGCCAAGGTATGGATCTGGAGCTCCAAATCTAATGCACTCTTCCAAGAGGTTAAAAGACACACTCATTGAGAAGAGGCACTAGTACAATCTAGATCCGAGTAGATCAAGTGTTTCCACTTGTTGCTGTTCACAAGGACAACCAACCCCTCAACAGAATATGAATTGTAGTTGGAAGAAGAAGCTTGGCCCAATGCCTAATAGTGGACCAAGAATATCAAGACTCTTCCAAGAGGCTTCTCAAGGAAAGAGGAGGATTCCTAAATAGGAGATCCTTGTGCTAAACAACACAATTCTCAGCTAAACAGCTAGAGAATGAGGGGTGTCTAAACAGACAAATCCTTTCAATAAAATATGCTCAACAACCCTCTCATGCTGCTCTCCATTTTCATTTATAGGATGAAAGCCTTGCAAACCCTAAACCATCTCAAAAGGTTTAGCTCCTTTCACATTGGAACCTTCCAACTAGAACTGCGTTGTTCCTCTAGGTTCATTGCATCTAGACAACATTGTAGATTTGGTCCTGTTGACTTAGTCAATTGTCACAATCCATTTTCACACTTGAGGGAATTTTATTAAGGAAACCTAGATTTAGCCTTGTTCACATGGGCATTGATTTATTTTGTTGCTTAAGGAGTTTAATTTGTCCTCCTTTACACTTTTATTCTTAAACAAGAAAATAAAAACAAAATTGAATATTCATATTAGCTTAGGATAATTAGGAATATTGCAGTCCTCCCCTCCAAAATGTTGCTTTTCCTCAAGCAACTGATAAGGTGAGTGCTGCAACTCATCTCTTCCTCCATGGGTGTCACAAACCAAAGATAAGCTTCTCTCATAAGCTAAGTGATCACCAACCCATCCATCCATGACTTGTCCCCATAATGTCCTCATGAGATGCAAACAAGTCCTCCCATAAGGAAACAATGAATCACATGGAACAACCATGGTTTTTCCAATGCCCTCCCTGAAATATAAGATAGAAATTACAGGGAGTGTATTCATCCCATAGGGCACATTCATGCCTCCCCTCCTTCCTCCATTCATCCCCATGAAAAGTATAAGCACATCATCAATATAGGGGATAAAAACAATGCACAAAAAAACATAAATGGGTGCACAAGGAGGTGGATCAGAGTCCCACATGTGGAACCAGCACAAAGCATCCCCTACCTGCATCAAACCAAGATGTGGTGAGTGGTTTTCCCACCACTTACTTGCTGCCCAAGTCATCTCACTATTGCAGAAAATGTGAGATATATTTGGTGCCTTTGGGAAGCACCCATCATGAAAAAAAATCTCCCTTTGCAAATCAAGGGAGTGGCCAAATTCAGAATTTGCGGTGGCCCAAAAATTGCCATGAGATTTACAAAGTATATCACTCCTCCTTGGAGTCATGGCCTGCAATAATATGGGGTAAGAATGCATGAAATTATAATATAAAACACATGTACTATGAACATTATTTGCACCAACATTCCTCCTCATATCTATGGAGTGGTGCATAGATCTACTCTCTTCTTCAAGGGAAGAAAGAGAGGGTTGATTCAACTCTTCCTTAGAGTCATGTTGCTTCTCCAACTCCACAAGGTCCATGCATCTTTGATAATGTTGATATAGTTATCCTTCAAAGCCCTCCCAATAGTAGCTCCTCAAAATGATATTGTTGGGCTTCATGGAATAGGTGAGGCTGAATTTGAACTCTTCATAAGCTCTCTATAGTAACTTCTCCTTGAGCTTGGAAGCTCTAGACAAGAAGATCCTACCATGATTATAGATGACTCCATCAAGGACTGAATATCTTCCTTCATGCAACCAGTCATCAAGAATCATGCAAGTATGAAGATCCTTGGAATATTCCACCAATAGTTGGGATTTCCAATAGGGATCTAATGTGCCCAACAATGACAGCGCTGATAGTGTGTCATTTGAATTATCTTCCATGTTTTTGTCTTTCCCCTTGACATCTCCCATGCCAAAGGTACCAAGTGGAAGGTTACCAGACCTTCCTTACTGCCCTCCTTGCTCATGCACATGCTTAAAAGAAGAAGGAAGCTCTTGGAAGTCAGTCTCCCATGGGAAGTTATCATCTATCCAAGACCTTTATGTTTTTTCCAAAGCATGTATATGAGACCACCATCTCTCTTCAAGTAGGGAAGAGTGTTCTTAAAGCAAGTTTGTCTTCTAATTAAAGTCTTTCTTCCCATGCTTCATGATGGTGTCATTCTCTCTTCTTGCAGCATATCTTCTCAATGTAATTTAAGAGGTGAGGATAGATAACGAGGTCAAAGGAAAAATGCTTTTCCTTTCTTTGTACCTCCCCCATACTCTCAGCGTTTTTGCATGGCCTTCTAATGCTCCCTCCTCCTTTGGATCTATGAAAGGAGCATCAGTGTATGAAACATATTTCATCAAATCTGAATCAGGTGGTCTCCCAAATGGCATACCACAGGATAATGATGTCTCATGGCTCTTTCCCATTTGAAAAATATATGGGAACATTTCATGACTGATTCCACTGCACAAATCCATCTCAGATTGTTGTGTGGAAGTACCATGAAACTTGGAGATCCCTCTTAATGGTGTAAGAGTTCCTTTGATTGGAGCCCTTGCCCCATATTCTGATAGTGGATCAACTGTGTGACCCCTCCTTTGTTCTGTCTCATTGTCTCTTAGCAAAGACACAGGCTTCTCATGTCCTCCATATGGAAGAGCCTTTGGAATTCCTTGCAAATGTGCAAGAATCCTTCTAATGGAAGCCATTGCTTCATCTCCATCTCCATATGAAAATAAATCTCCTCCTGCTTGCACAACTCTGTAGGATCTCCTCTGCTTCCTCTCTCCCTTCTCCTCATCAAATATTGTCACTAGTCTCCTAGTGAATCTTGCATAAAAAGAGATGTTCCTCCCTTTCAAGGAAGAGGACTCAAACATCGACCAAGCATAAGCCTTCCCTTGAAGATGTAGTGCTGCTAGTCTCAAGGCTTCTTCTTCTTATATTTGATGCAGCTACAAGTATGTGTCAAGCTCCATTACCCAAGACTTGGTTGAGTCTTTAGGTGATCCATCAAATGTAGGTAGAGAGAATCTACCCAAAGTGTGTTGCATGCACCATTCCCTCCTATTGTAGCTACTGGATCTTTCTTCTTTGAGTTGACAGAACTTCGGGAAAATGAGTTACTCCTTGAATCTCTCTAATTGAGATTCATATTCTTGGAGATAATTTCCAAGAGATTCCTTCTTTGGTGTCCCTCCCTTCCCTCCCTTCTTTGACAAGAAAGTAGGCATGTTCCAACGTTGCAGATTAGGTTGTGTGGCTGAATGCTCACACACATGGTAAGAAGTACTAGGGCCTTCTTGATGTAAGGATTATTTTGAGGGGCTTTCATGTCTTCCCCTCTTCATCCCTTGGATTTCTCTCTTCATTTCATTCATAGCTTCAGGAAGAGTTCTTGAGAACTCTTCTCTCTGCAAGCTTCCAGATAAAGGGTTTGGACCCTTTACTTTTGTGTCTTTGGTGTAACTACATTTCTTCATCATTATTTTCCTCCCATGAAAAGGCATATTGGCTCTTCAAAAGGCAGAGCATAGGTTGTGCCAAGAAAGCTACTTTGATACCACTGTAATATCCCGAATTGGGATATGCTAGCAAGGCATGACTGGAAAACGCATTTTCCAGGAATGGCTGCTACAGGATTTGAAAACATCACTTGGATCCCTTATATATGAGTATCTAAGTCCTAAATCCACAAGGATATTGGAAATAAATCCTTCTATGTGGGTTAAATAGATCTCCCACACCTAGTTTGCTTGAAAAATACCCAAAGGAGGGACCGCAACAATATAAAAGAAAACTGCCCAAAAAATAATGCAGTTCTAGATAGCAGTAACAGTAAGCCAATATGATAGCTTGGAAATAACTTATACAATGATAAATCAGTTTAAAGTAAATCCCAATCAATGTACAGGATAAAGAAAGAGACTTTATGGAGAAAAACCCTCTAAAAGTGGTGTTGCAACAAATGTGTTTCACTACAAAGCCATGACAGCGTTATTTTTATGAGTAAATAGTAGCTGTATGTTACAAATCAGATCTAGGAAAGATATATGTACAAAACATTAGATCTATATTAGATATGTACACTAGACTGTCTCTATTTTACATACCCCTTGGGGTTTTCAGCAAAACATGAAGCACAGAGAGTAGATCTGAGATCTACTGCAGCAAATCTACAGAATGATTCAAAATTTCTTAAGCAGATGTAGCAGTGGATAAAATAGATCTGAAACATACATGAATTAGTTGGCTAATCCATGGATCACCACAGTCCAAGGAAGACTCCTCTACACCAGAGTTCTCTCCTCCAAATAGTTGACAAACACCCTGCAGCACTTCTCTTGCAAAATAACAAAGATCTGGGGAAAAAACTACATTGTAGGCTTGTTGAAGACTTTGGCCTGATGCCAAGGTATGGATCTAGAGCTCCAAAGCTAATGCACTCTTCCAAAAGCTTAAAATACACACTCACTAAGAAGAGGCACTAGTACAATCTAGATCTGAGCAGATCTAGTGTTTCCACTTGCTGTTGCTCACAAGGACAACCAAAACCTCAATAGGATCTGAATTTTAATTAGAAGAAGAAGCTTGGCCCAATGCCTGATAGTGGACCAAGAATAGAAAGACTCTTCCAAGAGGCCTCTCAAGGAAAGAGGAGGATTCCTAAACAGGAGATCCTTGTGCTAAACAACACAATTCTCAACTAAACAACTAGAGAATGAGGAGTGTCTAAACAGACAAATCCTTTTAATACAAGATGTTCAACAACCCTCTCATGATTCTCTCCTCTTTTATTTATAGGATGAAAGCCTTGCAAACCCTAAACCATCTCAAAAGGTTTAGCTCCTTTCACATTGGAACCCTCCAACTAGAACTGTGTTGTTCCTCTAGGTTCATTGCATCTGGACAGTGCTGTAGATTTAGTCCTGTTGACCTAGTCAATTGTCACAATCCCTTTTCACACTTGAGGGAATTTTATTAAGGCAGTCCAGATTTAGCCTTGTGCACATGGGCATTGATTTATTTTTCTGCTTAAGGAGTTTAATTTTTCCTCCTTTACACTTTTATTCTTAAACAAGAAAATAAAAACAAAATTGAATATTCCTATTAGCTTGGGCTAATTAGGAATATTACAAGGAGTAGGAATTAAGGAAGGAATAACGTAGTTTTGGAGGGAGATGAATCTCTTGATGGGAATGACCTAATTGGGTGGGACCAAGGACAAGAAAAATCACATTCTATTTAAGGGAGAGGATGGCATCCATTGTTCCTTATGTTTTAGATTATTATTTTGGCCTTCTTAGACTTTTGCTTCCTCTTGCTGTTTAGCAGGGTTGCTGTGCTATTTAGCACCGGACGTTCCCGAGCGGGAATCCCATCTCTTTCCTTAAGGAGCCTCTCGGGAGAGTTTTTCATGCATTTCCACATCAGGTTTTTAGGCCAAGCTTCAACTTACTTCATCAACACAGTTTCTGCAGGTCATTGTGCTGTGTTAGAGGGTGCAATAATGGAGGGGATTGGAATCCCCCTTTTTGAGCTACTTTTCCATTGGAGGGAGGTTTCCTTCCCTTGAGAGATATGTTTGGAGAGATATTGAGATCATTTCAGATCTGTGGCATCAGGCCACACATTTCCCAACATTCCCAGCGTTGTTCCAGCTAGGGAATGTGTTATTTTTGGATGCAGCTTCAGTGGATGACCTACTGGCTTCTTTGCAGTGTTTCCTTGTGATTGAGAGGTTCATCCTTTCATGGGAGGAATCATTTGAGGGATATACATCATATTTGATATCTTTCAGCCTTCTACACTCTCATTCTTCAGTGTTGCAGTGATTATTCATTAATTTTCTGAAGATCACATTTGTATTCAGAGTGTATGACAAGAAACCCTTTCGGGGTTTTCTTGTAATTGTAATAAGGAGACTAGATCTCAGTTTTTGAGCATGATTGTCTAATATATGAGAATATATATTTATCTTCATAATTTCTGAGTTGAAAACATCTTAAGACTACGCAATTTCCTTTATGCATTATTTCTGAGTAGCAGTGTTTGGGGTTTTAGTGTTTTTCAGCTACACTAGGTGGTGGGAGGTCTGTTTACCTCACCTAGTTTCCTTTGTTTCTAATCTCCTCTTGGATTTAGATGCTAGATGGATGTATATAATGGATCCAAGTAATGATTTATATTTTTATGGCACATATTTCTAGAAATTCATTTTTCTATGAATGCATTGCTGAGTAGTCCATTTTTGGAATATTTTAAGATATTCCCATCATTGCTTATTTTATCTATTTTGGGATATTACAGTGGTATCAGAGCTTCAATCTTGGCTCAGCCTGTGGATCTCAGGCCATTATAATATAAGAATAAGGAGAGATGGACAGAAAGGAAGAGAGGCTTACAAAGCTTCTTCCAAAATTGATTAAGAGCTTTCAAGAAGATCTAAAGAAAATAAGAATGGAGATGGAATCTCCAGAGGAAATTGGATCTAGAGATGGATCTATATTTGCACTTGGTAAGTGTGAGCATGTAGCTACACACCATGATGCACAACATAGTCAAATGCCTAGATCTATCATGAGATGGATGAAAGGAGGGAGAATGCCTAAGAGGAAAACTCTTAGTGATTTGCTGCAGGAGTATGAATCTCAAACTGAGAGGTTTAGAGATCATACCACTTTCCAAGAGTTTTTCAAGATATAGGTGAAGAGAAGCAAGCAAAAGAATATGGATATATTCTTTCTGTCTACCTTTTATGGTTCACCTACATGTTCAGCCAGGGCTTGGGTGGAAGAGCTAGACACATTTTTGCAGCAGCATCAGATTTCTGAAAGTGAAGCCATCAGAGTAGCAGCACTGTATTTTGGAGGTAAGGATTATGCATGGTGGATTGTTTAATCTTGTTCTTTGAAAAATGCAAATACTTCCTCTTATACAAGATTCATTAAAACATTTGTGGGAAGGTTTGATGGGAAACTTCCTAAAACACATGTATTGGAGCAAGAAAAAATTAAACCCTTGCATGTGATGGAGGAAACTATAAACTTCGCTCCACTTCAGAAAACCATGGGAGAAGCTAACATCTTGCATCATACATTGTTAGAGGCAAGACCTCTATCACCTATTCCTAAACAAGAGGGCATGGGGATCTCTTTTTCACAAGAAAATCCAATTATTGGATGGTTTCCCATACACATTGATGAAGATGAGGGAAACAATGTTGTCACATCTAGAGCACATCTAGTACCTCATACAGAGGAAGGAGGAGCACATGCTCCAACAAGAGGGATTCTTGTATCCTTGCAAGAAGTTCCCCAGGATCTCATACATGGAGGTCAAAGCACAATCAGTGAGCAACATGATTGTGAAGCATTACAGATGGAAGGGGAAGGTAGGAAGGAAGGGTTGCGTCACTTGATGAGAGGCACACACCCTTCTCTATTTCAGAGAGCTAATGCAAAATGGATGTAGAATATTCTTCACTGTGAAGGAAAGGGCAAGGTTCCCCAACCATATGTATAGTCTACCCTTGACATTGATGTCTCACTACATGGAGGCATTCCACTTGGGAGGCCACCAGATCTAGAATTGATGAAAGATATCTTGTCTTTGGATTCACCACTCTTGGATTTTGGAGAGGCGAAGAGTTTGGAGGGAAAATTTGGCATGGGGGATGTCAAATTAGCAGGCAGCAGCATGAGGAGAGCTTCACATGCCATATCACCAACATTGTCTCTTGGGAGGATTGATCCATATTGGAGATCTCAAATCTTGGTAGAGTACTCCAAGGATCTTGGTGATTGCATGATTCTTGATGACCCGGATGGAGATGATGGATACATGGTGGATGATATGGTCATCTATTCTCATGGCAGAGTCTTCTTGACTAGAGCTTCTAAGCTCAAGGAGAAGTTGTTACATGCAGCACATGAGGACTTCTTTTCCATTCATTTTGATGCCTACCTTTCTTTGGTAGAGGAGTTCATTTGGGAGGGCATCCAATAAGATATATTGCAGCATATGGAGAGATGCATGGCCCGGATGGTGATAGAGAGGATGTCACAGCCACCTTCCTACTCATTGGGAGTGAGGGAGCATTTTCAGTTGAGTCATTTCAGCTCAAGGACCGAAGTACATGGTAGAGAAGGTATACATTTGCATTATGATTTTCCTTTCTTTACTTTATATGAGCAGCATGTTGTATTAAGGAGGATCATCCCTTCCTATACTTTATATTATGATGTACTTGAGTCTAATTGTAGCATTGAGATTGGCTATCTTATTGGTGGTTTGTGGGGGAAGCCACATAATTCTTGGTGTGCACCATTGACACCAAATTGTATATTCATGATTCCATCTTATGGGATTACTGTGGCAGAAAAAAAGTGGCTGGGAAATCACTTGTTATTTTTTGTTTTGATGCAGGAAAAGGATGCACTGTGCTGGTTCCATTGGTGGAACTATGAACCACTCTCCGGTTGTCATATGGCAGCTTGTTCTTATTGCGTTTTGCTTCCATTTACTGCTGATATTTTTATATTCATGGGAAGCATTGCTTGGAGAGTGTTGGAGGTATTAGAGATTCCCATTGGGAGAATGATTCTCCCCACTTTACATGTTGTACATTTTAGGAGAAACCATGGGAAAAACAATGATTGCCACATCACAATTTTTCCCTTCTTGTGGGAGAAACCACTTGAAGAACTTGAGGAGGCACTTCATGGTTCAATTGTTTGATGGGGGAACTTGGGCCATTATTGGAGGCCATGTTATTTCAGCCCAAGGATAGAGACAACCCCATACTTACCATAAATGGAGAGAGAAACTACTTGGATCGGAAAATATAAACTCTCCATTCAGCCCCAACACATTGCATAAATCTGGGTTGCAGATTTCTTTGATGAGCTACCTAGAATGGCTCATTTCATTTGTATGATAGCATGAGTGAGGGAGTCACTCATTCACCATGTTTTTAATCACTCCTACTTTGAGGAGGCCATGGGATAGCAAGCGGGTTTCCATTCACACTTTCCACCTTTGATTAATGTGGGCCATTTGGTTTTGCACACTTGGGAGGAGACATTGGATGTCAGTTTTATTGTATATTATCTTGATGCAGTGATGGAGGCCATTGATGGGAGGCCACAAGAGGAGGAGGGTAGAAATTTTGCTCTTCCTATACATTTTCTTGAGGACAATCAAAGGTTTTGAAGGGGAGGACTATAATGTTCCCAAATTTTAGCTTAAAGCTAAATGGAACATTAGAGTTAGCAATGTCTTTTAGCCGGTGAATAAATGGGTAGGAAGGCCCATAAGTCTCTTAAGAAGGAACAAAAACACTTAAAGTGTGAAATGAGACCCTCTTTTTAGCTCAATAAAACACCTCCTGTGTGAACAAGGCTAATATCATGTTGATTCAGTCTACTTTGACCAAGTCAACAACACAGATGTGGAGGAGTAGGAATCAGGGAAGGAATAACACAGTTTTGGAGGGAGATGAATCTATTGATGGGAATGCACTAATTGGGTGGGACCAAGGAAAAGAAAACTTACATTCTATTTAAGGGAGAGGATGGAAGCCATTTTTCCTTATGTTTTAGATTATTATTTTGGTCTGCTTAGACTTTTGCTTCATCTTGCTGTTTAGCAGGGTTGTTGTGTTGTTTAGAACCGGGTGTTCTTGAGCAAGAATCCCACCTCTTTCCTTGAGGAGCCTCTCAGGAGAGTTTTGCATGAATTTCCACATCAGGTTTTTAGGCCAAGCTTCAGCTTACTTTATCAGCGTAGTTTCTATAGGTCATTGTGCTGTGTTGCAGGGTGCAGCAGTGGAGGGGATTGGAATCCCCCTTTCTGAGCTAGTTTTCCATTGGAAGGAGGTTTCCTTCCCTTAAGAGATCTGTTTGGAGAGATCTTGAGCTCATTTAAAATCTGTGGCATCAGGCCACACATTTCCCAACATGTGTTTTTCCAGCTATGGAATGCGTTATTTTTGGAGGCAGCTTCAGTGGATGATCTACTGGCTTCTTTGCAGTGTTTCCTTGTGATTAAGAGGTTCATCGTTTCATGGGAGGAGGCCTTTGAGGGATCTACATAAGATATAATATATTTCATATTTATACACTCTCATTCTTCAGTGTTGCAGTGATTATTCATTAATTTTCTGAAGATCACATTTGTATTCAAAGTGTATGACAAGAAACCCTTTCCGGGTTTTCTTGTAATTGTAATAAGGAGACTAGATCTTAGTTTTTGAGCATGATTGTATAATATATGAGAAGATATATTTTTCCTCCTAATTTCTGAGTTGAAAACCTCTTAATACTATGCATTTTCTTTTGTGCATTATTTCTGAGTAGCAGTGTTTGGGGTTTTAGTGTTTTTCAGCTACACTAGGTGATGGGAGGTCTGTTTACCTCACCTAGTTTCCATTGTTTCTGATATCCTCTTGGATTTAGATGCTATATGGATATATATAATGGATCCAAGTGATGATTTCCATTTTTATGGCATATATTTCTGTAAATGCATTTTTCTGTGAATGCATTGTTGAGCAGTCCATCTTTGGAATATTTTAAGATATTCCCATCATTGCTTATTTTCCCTATTTTAGGATATTACACATGGACTAAATTTTCTCACACCAAAATTTTTATTCCTCGGATAGATATTTCTATCGGGCTATTGAGCGCGTCAAACGTAGATTAGATGCCAAAGTTACATCCCCGGGAAGTTAAAACACCAATTTACCCAAATAGGATGCACATTTTTGGTGCTTCATCTCCTAGGGCAAGGTTTTTGGATGTTTAGGGTTTTACATTGTTTCTCAATAATAAATATGCCTTTGAGCCTCATTGTAACATAGTGGAGGGGCCTATAGTCGTCACATCTCCTCTCAGATATACGCTACCAGTGCCCTCGTCCGCTCATTTCCATGATGTCTGTAATAGGCCTCCAAGCCTCAATGTAACACAATTCAAAGCCCGGCAGCCACCACATCTCTTCTTAGAGATAAACCTACTAGTGCCCTAGCTGTTTATTTCTATTATGTCTGTAAACATATTTAAGTAATTTTTTATTAATAAAAGGAAGCATTATTTACGCTGCGTTTCTATGTTTATCATTATATGTGTATTCCGTTGTGTTCTTGGATAAATCCAGATCAATGGTATCAAAGAGTTCTGTTCTTTCTCTGTTTTTCTTTGCATTTCCCCAACACGGTCAAGGTATAAGGATTTCGGGCTCGATCTAGTTGAATCGTTGCAATATCAGGCTTGCAAACCCCAACGAACCCCCATGGCAGAAGAAAAGAAAGGCGAGGGAGCAGGATATCCTATCAAAATATTGCTCGAGGAGGACATTGAGAAAAATTGGAGCACGATGATGGATAACTTTGACAAGATCCTTCAATGTCTACCCATCGACGACACATTTACATCTAACATGTCCGCCAACAAGTCTGCGACATCTTCGACAAATCCAATACCAAGTTCAGCAGAATTTGCCTCTCATGGAGGAAATTAACGCAATGGGGACCATTGATTCCTAAGGAGGGAGGAATGATCCAGGTGGATACTGGTGGCCACCCACCTATTCCATTTGGACCTACACCATCAATCCTTGCAATTTTTCACTTTCATCACAACTTACTATTTTTAGCAGGTTGTCGAGTCTTGAACTCCCGAAGCCATTTTGGGGTACTAATGATCTAGGTGGATATTGGTGGCCACCAACCTATTCCATTTGAACCCCCACCATCAGTTCTTTCTGTTTTTAAGTTGCAGCACAAATTACTATTTTTAGCAGTTTTTCGAGTCCTGAACTTCTGGAGTTGTTTTGAGGCCCTAAACAACATTTTTTGGGAAAAATGGGAGAAACATGGGTTGGAACCATTGCTTCCTAAGGAGGGAGGAATGATCCAGGTGGATATCGATGGCCACCCACCTATTCCATTTGGACCTGCACCATCAATCCTTGTAGTCTTTCACTTTCAGCACAACTCACTATTTTTAGCAGGTTTTCGGGTCCTACACTCCCGGAGCTGTTTTGGGGCACTAATGATCTAGGTGGATATTGGTGGCCACCAACCTATTCCATTTGAACCCCCACCATCAGTTCTTTCTATTTTTAAGTTGCAACACAAATTACTATTTTTAGCAGTTTTTCAGGTCCTAAAATTTCGGAGTTGTTTTGAGGCCCTAAACAACATTTTGGGGAAAAATGGGAGCAACATGGGTTAGACCCATGTATCAAAGCGGTATGCTCTTTCTCTATTTTTCTTTGCATGTCCCCAATGGGGTTAGGGTATAAGTAGTAATCCTTGCAATATCAGCCTCGCAAAACCCGAAGACCCCCCATGGCAGAAGAAAAGAAAGACAAGGGAGAAAGAGATCCTTTCAAAATATTGCTCGAGGAGGTCCTTGAGAAACAGTGGAACATGATGATGGATAACTTTGCCCAGATCCTTCAACGGCTACCCACCGACAACAAATCTACATCTAGCACGTCCACCAACATGTCTGCAACATCCTGGACAAATCATTTCTTTCTATTTTTAATTTTCTACACAACTTACTATTTTTAGTAGTTTTTCAGGTCCTGAACTTCCAGAGCCATTTGGAGACCCTAAACGACGTTTTTTGGGAAACCTGGGAGCAAAGTGGGTCCATAGACTAAATTTTCTCACACAAAAAGTTGTATTCCTCGGATAGATATTTCTATCGAGCTATTGAGCAAGTCAAACGGAGATTAGATGCCAAAGTTACGTCCCGGGAGTTGAAACACCAATTTACCCAAACATGATGCACAATTTTGGTGCTTCATCTCCTAGGTAAGGTTTTTGGATGTTTAGGGTTTTACATTCTTTCTCAACATTAAATAGGCCTTCGAGCCTCATTGTAACAAAGTGGAGGGGCCTATAGTCATCACATATCCTCTTAGATATATGCTACCAGTGCCCTCGCCCGCTCATTTCTGTGATGTCTGTAATAGGCCTCCAAGCCTCAATGTAACACAATTCAAAGGCCGATAGCCACCACATCTCTTCTCAGAGATAAGCCTACCAATGCCCTAGCTGTCTATTTCTATTATGTCTGTAAACCTATTTCAATCATTTGTTATTAATAAAAGGAAGCATTATTTACGCTGCATTTATGTGTTTATCATTATATGTGTATTCTGTTGTGTTCTTGGATAAATCCAAATCATTGGTATCAGAGCAATCTTCTCTTTCTTTGTTTTTCTTTGCATTTCCCCATTGTGGTCAAGGTATAAGGAGTTTGGGCTCGATCTAGTTGAACCGTTGCAAGATCAGGCTCGCAAACCCCAACGAACCCCCATGGCAGAAGAAAATAAAGGCAAGGGAGCAGGAGATCCTATCAAAATATTGCTCGAGGACATTGAGAAAAATTGGAACAAGATGATGGATAACTTTTCCAAGATCCTTCAATGTCTGCCCACCGACAACATATTTACATCTAACACATCTGCCAACAATTCTGCGACATCTTGGACAAATCCAATACCAAGTTCAGCAGAATTTTCCTCTCATGGAGGAAATTAATGCAATGGGGACCATTGCTTCCTAAGGAGGGAGGAATGATCTAGGTGGATATCGATGGCCAGCCACCTATTCCATTTGGACCTGCACCATCAATCCTTACAGTTTTTCACTTTCAGCACAACTTACTATTTTTAGCAGGTTTTCGGGTCCTGCATTCCCAGAGCCATTTTGGGGCACTAATGATCTAGGTGGATATTGGTGGCCACCAACCTATTCCATTTGAACCCCCACCATCAGTTCTTTCCATTTTGAATTTGCAAAACAAATTACTATTTTTAGCAGTTTTTTGGGTCCTGAACTTCTGGAGTTGTTTTGAGGCCCTAAAGAACGTTTTTTGGGGAAAATGGGAGAAACATGGGTTGAACCCATGTCCCATGTTGCTCACACCAAAATTTTTAGTCCTCAGATAGATCTTTCTAATGAGCTATTGAGCATATCAAATGGAGATCTGATGCCAAATTTACGTCCACGGGAAGTTGAAACACCAATTTACCCAAATGGGACCCATAGTTTTGGCGCTTCATCTCCTAGGATTAGGTTTTTGGATGTTTAGGGTTTTAAATTTTTTCTCAACAATAAATAGTCCTTCAAGCCTCATTGCAACACAGTGGAGGGGCCTATAGCCATCACATATCTTCTCAGAGATACGCTACCAGAGCCCTCGCCTACTCATTTCCATGATGTTTGTAATAGGCCTCTGAGCCTCAATGTAACACAGTTCAAAGGTCAATAGCTGGCACATATCTTCTCAGAGATAAGCCTATGTTGGGAAGGTAAATCCTCTCTACAGAAAGAGACGATCCCTCTAGCCCTAGAGTGGGTCTAGCAAGAAAGGGACAAGCTAAAGTGTAAGTTCCTAATTAATGAATGAAAAGGACGAGGTAGATCGGCCTACCTGGAGTCCAACTCTGTCGTCGCTGTAGTGGTGATGGCCTCTTGATATTTGCTTCGACAGGTCACAATCCTCCTGCAACAATGCTCAGATACCTGCACAAATATCATCAAATAAGAGCAGTATACAAAACAATAATTTCATTCATAATCAACTAACCATTCAAGGAGGGTTAAGCACATTGCATCAAATAAAACATATTAACGCAATATGGGAACCAGACAATAGTCATGTATATGTATAAATAGAAGAAAGAGTTACAACGAGAGCCTTGACGTCGCAGCCTCCTTCAACGGGGTTTAGTTGAAGCGCGTCTCGATGGATCGTCAGGGAATTTAGATGGGGTGAAGACACAAACCTAAGCTCTCTCAACAAAGGTCTCTTGCATTCTATCTTTGTAGCAAAATTTTCAGGAATTCTCTTCAGCGTTTTAGCTATAATATGCTCAGATCAGCTAGCTCATCAATGGAAGATGGCTTTATTTATAGATGGAGAGGAGGAGGTTGGGATCCATACAATAGTGGAAGGGAGGCCTTATCCCTTGGGAATTTTCCCCAAAATGTGGAAACAGGAGGCCTAAGGAGGGAGGTCGTGGTTATTCAGTCGAACCACTCTAGATGACTCACCCACGAAGTTGTTGTGATGGAAAATTTTCCTCTATTTTTTAAAAAAATTCCATAAACAGGTTGATGTGGGTAGCTCATTGGGACAGAGTGCTGATGGGCACAGGGCCCAGTGTTAATCTCCCTCATTGGCGCGAGGGAATAATGGTCTACTAGCGCCAAGGCAAATACATGTGTTTCTGATGGTCTGCTCAGGAAATTGTCAATAGAAGGAGTGTTGTCCTCATGGAAAGGGATGCAATGATGGTATTTGCAAGGCATGGCACTTTGTTTTGGTCACAAAAATCATCCTCCAATGTGCGGGACAAGGATTGCAGGGATAGTGAGAAAATGTTGTGTAGCAGAGGCCACCTAAAGCATGAGGTCCGAGAGAGAGGGAGGGGTGAAATGCTTTACGAGAGCACATTCGAACGAGAGCACATTCGAACCAAACAATGCTTTCGAAAGACCTGCAATTACAAATACAACTGATATCTCTAATACATGAACATGTGGCATGGGTGTAGCCATCCATAATAGAGTACATATATGAACTGAGATCCAAGGTATGGACGCAACCATCCAACAGTAAGGATCAAAAAATAGACTCAGGTATGGTCGCAGCCATCCAATCAAAAGAGTCATGTAATAAAGTCATGATAAACCACAATATCTCGCAACCTGGATCTTATCAGACAAAACCCAAGGTCTTTCACTCCATCTCGACCTGAATAAGTACAAATTCAAGCATGCAAATATGTGAGCTGAAGTCGAACATCTGTGAAATCACCCAATCGAAGGCCGATGACGTGAACCTATCGTCTAATGCGAAGAACTTTCCATTAGGGCATGGAAGCTCTAAGGTACTAGAAATGAGTCTCTAGATCGACTTCCTGGATAATGAGCTGAAGTCGACAGGAAGTGATCCATAGAAGTAGGTTCATAATGAATCCCACATCATGAACATGAAATAGAGACAGTAATATGAGTGTGACTCAAGACTGAAACATAGGATCATGGAATGTAAAAAATGCAGAAGGATTTTCTCTTAAACATATTGGTGACACAACTCTGGAATTTGGCAGCATTTGACTCAAATAGGATCAGAGGTCATGTTGAAAATATTGGTAATCGAATGAGAGGCAAACGTATTTCCCAAACCCATGGAGGAAAAGTGACAGAGTGAAGATATCCCAACCTAACATGAACTGCAGATAAGTGTCATGTTCAAGAGTGACATACTGCCGACACAACTAATGAAAAACTTCCATTTTCCCCCACCATTTCTAGCGAGTACCTCTTTATTTTTACACAAGCTTGAAGAGGCTAGCATATGTTTGTCATATAAGTTCATCCTTTGGACAAATCCATCCCAGTACATTTTATGAGCCTTAGGAAGGAGGAACTTGGTTAACGTCATGGTGATGATTTTCAATTTCATTAGAGTTTAACGAGTCTGGAAAAGGAAAAAATCGACATATTTTCATGTTTAGAGAGTTTTAAAAGAAGTGGAAAATAAAAATCCAGCATCTCCCTTTTCGTAAATAGTCCCTCAGATCCGAAAAATGTAGAAAACAATATCTGAAAAAACCTCTTAGTCACGATAGGCTAAGGTATTCCTTTTTTATAAATAATTTATCCCAGCTCGAAAAAGGGGTAAACATATACTGGGTAAATAGCGTTTCGCAGCCTTTAACGAGTTCAAAATGACAAGAGTCTCAACAATCTTTTCAATTTTTGAGAGTCAGAAAAGAGTTGAAAGTTGACTCCTCCTAGAGGAACGAGTGGTATAAAAGGTAGCAACTGGTTCTAGTGATGGTCGAACTGCTCAGAACAAGTAAAGGTTAAGAGGCTGGCTAACAATACCACTCATTGCAGAGGTTCCTCAGGAATGAGTAAATAATCAAGTGAAGGCATATGATCGGCCAAGCATATGGTAACGATGGAATGAGAAAACCAAGGTTCATCTGGGAAAAACAGGTTGATAAAATGGCAATCACGAGATATAAATTAAGAATGGTTTCATTTTTATGCGAGCTTGAAAACAAAGATAAACTATGCTTGGGATTGGTTTCATTTTTACACAAGCTTGAAACAAAGATAAACTATGCTTGAAAAAATGTTTTCATGCCCCCAGCATGGTGACTCAATTCGAGGTACATGCCCCCCAAGCTTCAGTCCATATGAAAGGAAGATGGAGTGAAGATTCAAATTATGAGATCAAAAGAAAGACTCGACTAGGATTTTACAAGATTGTATCAAATACTTGAATTGAATGAGAATGTGTTTCATTGTTTTAACGATGCTGACACATTAAAAGAACTATCCTCATGACATCTTGTTTCATTTTTTAGGGAGCTTGACACAAGGAAACGAACTGTGCTCTGATGAGCTTGTTTCATTTTTTAAGGAGCTTGACACAAGAAAACAAACCATGCTCTGATCAACTTGTTTCATTTTTTAAGGAGCTTGACACAAGAAAACAAACCATGCTCTGATCAACTTGTTTCATTTTTTAAGGAGCTTGACACAGGAAAATGAACCATGATCTGACGACAACTCATCATGTCGAGTAAGAAGTCATGGTTCCCAAGAGGTGTTCATCCGATGGGAGGGAAACATCTTGGAAGTTAGGACCCAATGCCCCCAACACACAATGCACAACGACACTATCACCAAATGTGGGCATGCGACACGTATCCACATAATTAACCTGTGGTGGGGAATATACAACCGACAGATAAAGATCTGGCAGAGACGATGGTGGGCCAGCTGCCATATCAGGAACAAAGAATGAAAGCTGATCAATGGTCATGATCCGACCTTTGTGTAGAAAATAGATCACACGAAAGAGGGAAGAGACAAGTGCACCCATGGCATAGGCATAGTCACGTCCCAAGAGTAGATTAAAATCCAGGGGGCCTTGGACCACCATCGTGTCTATATAGACATTTTTCCCTCCCAAAGTAATAGGAAATTTCGGAAGGATCCATAACGGTTGACTGGTTCCTCTGTTGAATGCCAACAGATTCTGCGTAATAGGCACAAGCGGTGGAGAACCAAAAGCTTTCCAAGTAGTTGAAGACAAAATACTAATAGATGTGCCTTCATCTATAACTGTGCTAGGTACAGTCACATTGAAGGCTTGTAACATGATCTCAAAGGGAACATAAGAAGGAAGGCGGTATCCCGCGAATCTACTCCAAACGAAGGAAGTGACAAAACTAATCAGAGGAGGTACCACACGAATCGAATGGTCATCCCCTGGTATTATGGGAGCAAGAGGATCATCCTCCTAGACCTCCATCATGGGAGTAGGAGGAGAATCTTTCTCCAAGTCTGAGGAATCTGAAGAAACAAGAAGAACACAAGGGGGATGAGATCCACTCTCGATGGAAAAGACCTGATGAACCATAGGCTGAATCAAATCGATCGATTCCATGACCAATGGCTGGTTGGGAATGGATTCTTGAATTTTAATTTCTGAGGGAGTGGGATTGACCAAGGATGACTCTCGACCGATGGTTGAATCGACTAGCAGAGGACTCGAAGAAAGTTTCTTGTAACCAACCAGAAGGAAGGGTGCAGAAACAGTAGGGTTGTCCAACACTCTCGTGGCTTCATCCATGTATGAAAAAAGGTGAACTGGATGATTCCCTTCACAAAACTTACAGGGATTAGTAATCTTACCATGTTTCGTATGAGTCTTATCATTGCTAGTCGAAGATGTGCCACCAATATGACTTCTAGAAGCCAAAGGCAATGACGGATGACCTTAGCACCATGCTTCAAGTACCTTGGGAATGCCAGGACAGTCTTGAAGAAAGTGGTCACCTTTGCACAACATGCAAGGGAATTTGAATTTTCGTGGAAGGTTGGATGATTTATCAAGAGAAGGTTTCTTAGGCGCAATAGTCGCAAAGTTGGCCTCCATCTTATTTGACTTCTTATTTTTCCACTTCTTCTTCTTCTTCTTAGCCACCTAGTTACTATAATCCAGAATTTCACCAGGTGAAGTAGAAGAGGAGGATGAAGAAACAGGCGAAGAAGGGGAGAGGTCCACCTTAGAACCAGTATGATGTTGTTTAGGTGGAGGGGATGGTTGTACAGTGGGCGGAACACTTGAGACTATAGAGGTGGAGAATAACCATACAGGAAAACCAATAGTTAACCCAAGAAGGGACAATGTTTCCATATAAGAAGCACCAACATTTCCAAAAGCAGGAAAAGGACCAGGATTTCCTTCAGAGGGGATTCCTTGGTTGGTAAACTCCGAAAACAATGCCATCAAAAACAACCTTAAAACAAAATACTAAGGAAGATAAATTTAACCAGGAATATTTTGTGGGTAGTTAATTTTTTAAGACATTGAAACAAAACTCTTCCGTTTCATATTTTAAGAGTCGAGAAACAGGAAAAAGGTGACTCTATCACTTTCAAGTTGAAACGAGTGTGAAAGGATAAGCGCTCGATGATCTCTTCTCTTTTTAAGGAGTCACGAAAAGATTGAAGTTACTACTCAGATAATCTAAGAAAGAGGGTGTACCAAGTTTCTGTGAACTACCATATACACCTTGGTGATAAAATGAAAGAGAAATGAACAAGGACTTAACGTACGTGCAGGTAGTCTCCCCGAATGATGTGTTTGGTGTATCACGGTTACAGGGCACCAGACTCGGCTTCATATGGATAAAGGATTGCAGCCTATGAGGGTCTCCCGTTATATACGCGATGGTATGGGATGCACAAGTTTGTACTAGTGTTGTCTAAAGCCAAGTGGCGAACGACAATTACTAGGTTTAACGACACCGAAACACGTCACTAGCCTAGACCTCTAAAAATGTTTGTGTTAAGTTCCAATGCTTCCTTAGGTTAACTGAATAAATTTTAAAGTTGATCTTGAATTAATGTTTCAGTTTCAAGTCCTCATCGAATGTCATCTGACAATATCCTATATGCAGCTATATGAGAAAATAAATATTTCAATTCGATGAATGCTATCTAAGATAAGGATAGAGATATTTCAGAAAGTAGCAAACAATGAAAATATTTGAAGAAGTCCCCTAATGCATCTAATACAATCGAAATGAGAAACGAAAAACTTTTTCCTAGATGCAAACGCTAGTTATGCAAAAGACTTTTTCATTTATGATGCAAACGAAAAGATGCAATTTTTTGTTTTTTGAATGAATGAAGCACACAATGCACTAGTTTAGAGCACTATGAATGTAGAGATTTCAAAATGAATGATTCAAAAGCAATAAAAACACAAATGCACTCAAACCAATGATGCACTCTTTCAAACAAAATTAAGCCTTGTAAATGACCCAAACGATCAATGTAATCTATGCTCGAAAACGAAGATATGGAGAGTCAAACAAACACAAAAGTAATCATTCAACAAACCAAAAAATCAAAGGATCAAGAAAGACTCAAGAAATTGATTATGGAATCAAACTGACAGGAAAAAAGACTTGAACTTCAATTAGAAGGCTCAATGACCGAAATACACCTAGAACCCTAGGGCTATAAACTGCACCGATAAGAGAATAGACAAACAGCTGAGAAGAGAAATCCTAAAGCAGTCAAAACAACTCGAAAAAGACCAATTTAAAATGAAGAAACAAGCTAGAGTCAAGAAAAACTGACCAAAAACTCAACAAAAGGGTCAAACCAAATCCTACAGGATTCGACGCGACTGTGAGGCGGTAATTCGCACCAAACAGGGGTTGGCGCTACTGCAACAAAAGAAACCTGTGCCAATTGGCACAACTATTCAAAAAAAAAGCGCACCAAGTCAGATAACTATGGGAGGAGGAAAGAACCAGTGAGCAGAGGTAAACCTTGACACTTTGGAGTTAAACGAGATGATTCCATACACTCAAACAATCCAAGAAAGATAGACAAGTAAGCAAATGACTGAAGGTGACTTGACAAGACAAACTCCTAAAAGGAAATGAAATGACAAACTCACACTGATCCCTAGTGGAGTCACCAATTTTTTGGGAAGGTAAATCATCTCTGCAGACAGAGACGATCCCTCTAGCCCTAGAGTGGGTCTAGCAACAAAGGGACAAGCTAAAGTGTAGGTTCTTAACTAATGAATGAAAAGGACGAGGCAGATCGACCTACCTGGAGTCGAACGTTGTCATCGTTGTAGTGGTGATGGCCTCTTGATCTCTGCTTCGATGGGTCACAATCCTCCCTCAAGAATGCTCAGATACTTGCACGAAGATCAACATATAAAATAATGATTTCATTCATAATCAACTAACCAGTCAAGCAGGGTTAAGCAAATTGCAGCAAATAAAACATATTAACGCAAGATGGGAACCAAACAATAGTCATGTATATGTATAAATAGAAGAAAGAGTTACAACCGGAGCCTTGATGTCGCAACCTCCTTCAGTGAGGTTCAGTGAAAGCGCGTATCGATGGATCGTCGGGGAATTCGGACAGGGTGAGGACACAAGCCTAAGCTCTCTCAACAAAGGTCTCTTCTGTTCTATCTTTCTAGCGAAATGTTCAGGAATTCTCTTCAGTGTTTCAGCTATAATATCCTCAGTTCAGCTAGCTCATCAATGGAAGATGGCTTTATTTATAGAGGGAGAGGAGGAGGTTGGTATCCCTACAATAGTGGAAGGGAGGCCTTATCCCTTTGGAAGTTTCCCCAAAAGGTGGAAACAAGAGGCCAAAGGAGGGAGGCCGTGGTTATTCAATCGAGCCACTCTAGATGACTCACCCACGAAGTTGCTATGATGTAAAATTTGCCTCTATTTTAAAAAACATTCCAAAAACAGGTTGGCGTGGGTAGCTCACTGGGATAGAGCACCAATGGGCATGGGGCCCAATGTAAATCTCCCTCATTGGCGCGATATCGTAACGGTATACTAGCAACAAGGAAAAAACATGTGTTTTTGATAGTTTGCTAAGGAAATTTTCAGTAGAAGGAGTGTTGTCCTCATGGCAAGGGATGCAATGATGGTATTTGCAAGGCTTGACACTTTTTTTTGGTCACAGAAATGATCCTCCAATGTGCGGGACAGGGATTGTAGGGAGAGTGACAAAATGTTGTGTAACATCCTAAAAGCACCCTAGCTGTTTATTTCTATTATGTCTGTAGGCATATTTCAGTCATCTATTATTAATAAAAGGAAGCATTATTTCCGCTACATCTCTGTGTTTTTGGCTATATGTGTATTCTGTTGCATTCCTGCATAAATCCAGATTAGTGGTATCATAGCGACCTTCTCTTTCTCTAATTTTCTTTGTATAGCCCCAACGCGGTCAGGGTATAAGGAGTTCGGGCTCGACCTAGTTGAACCATTGCAATATCAACCTCACAAACAGTGACAAGCCCCCATGGTAGAAGAAAAGAAAGACAAGGGACCAAGAGATCCTATCAAAATATTGCTTGAGGAGGCCCTTGAGAAATAGTGGAATGTGATGATGGATAACTTTTCCCAGATCCTTCAACAAATGCCCAACAGAAGAATATCTACATCTAGCACGTTCGCCAACATGTCTCCGACATCCTGGACAAATCCAATACCAAGTTCAGCAGAATTTTCCTGTCATAGAGGAACTTAATGTAATGGGGACCATTTCTTCCTAAGGAGGGAGGAATGATCCAGGTGGATATTGATGACCACCTACCTATTCCATTTGGACCCACACCATCAATCCTTACAGCTTTTCACTTTCAACACAGCCTACTATTTTTAGCAGGTTTTCGGGCCCTGCAGTCTCGGAGCCATTTTGGGGCACTAATGATCAAGGTGGATATTGGTGGCCACCCACCTATTGCATTTGAACCACCACCATCAGTTCTTTTTGTTTTTAAGTTGCAGCACAACTTACTATTTTTAGCATTTTTTTGGGTCCTAAACTTTCAGAGCTGTTTTGAGGCCCTAAACAACGTTTTCTAAGAAAAATGGGAGTATCATGGGTCCATGAACCAAAGTTACTCACACCAAATGTTGTAGTCCTTGGATATATCTTTCTAACGAGCTATTGAGCGTGTCAAATGGAGATCAGATGCCAAAGTTACGTCCCCACGACGTTGAAACACCAATTTACGCAAACGGGACCCATAGTTTTGGCGCTTCATCTCCTAGGGTTAGGTTTTGGATGTTTAGGGTTTTACATTGTTTCTAAATAATGAATATGCCTTTGATCCTAATTGTAACACAGTGGAGGGGCTTGTAGCCGTCACATCTCTTCTTAGAGATATGCTACCAGTGCCCCCACCTGCTCATTTCCATGATGTCTGTGATAGGCCTCCAAGCCTCAATGTAACACAGTTCAAAGGCCGATAGCCACCACATCTCTTCTCAGAGATAAGCCTACCAACTCCCTACCTGTTTATTTCTATTATATCTGTAAGCATATTTTAGTCATTTGTTATTAATAAAAGGAATCATTATTTACGTTGCATTTATGTGTGTATGGTTATATGTGTATTCCGTTGCATTCTTGCATAAATCTAGATCAGTGGTATTAAAGTGGTCTGCTCTTTCTCTAATTTCCTTTGCATGTCCCCAACACGGTCAAGGTATAAGGAGTTCGGGCTCGATCTGGTTGAACCGTTGCAAGATCAGGCTCGCAAACCTTGACGAACCCCCATGGCAGAAGAAAATAAAGATGAGGGAGTAGGAGATCCTATCAAAATATTTCTCGAGCAAGCCCTTGAGAAATAGTGGAGCACGATGATGGATAAATTTTCCCAGATCTTTCAACATCTTCCCACCCGTGGCAAATCTACATCCAACACATTCGCTAACAGGTCTGTGGCACCTTGGAAAAATCCAATACCAAGTTATGTAGAATTTGCCTCTCATGGAGGAACTTAATGCAATGGGGACCATTCCTTCCTAAGGAGGGGGGAATGATCTAGGTGGATATCGGAGGCCACCCACCTATTCCATTTGGACCCGCACCATCAATCCTTCCAGTGTTTCACTTTCAGCACAACTTACTATTTTTAGCATGTTTTCAGGTCCTGCACTCCCGAAGAATTTTTGGGGAACTAATGATATAGGTGGATATTCGTGGCTATAAAACTATTACATTTGTACCCCCACCATCATTTTTTTCTATTTTTAAGTTGCAGCACAACTTACTATGTTTTGCAGTTTTTCGGGTCCTGAACTTCCAAAGCCATTTTGAGGCCCCAAATGACGTTTTTTGGGAAACATGGGAGCAAAATGGGTGGGTCAAACCCATGTTGTGACCCATGTTTCTCAAAATAAAATTTGTATTCCTCAGATAGATCTTTCTAACGAGCTATTGAGTGTGTCAAACGGAGATCAGATGCCAAATTTATGTCCCCGAGAATTTGAAACACCAATTTACCCAAACGGGACCCACAATTTTGGCGCTTCATCTACTAGGGTTAGGTTTTTGGATTTTTATGGTTTTAAATTGTTTCTCAACAATAAATAGGCCTTTGGGCCTCATTGTAACACAGTGGAAGGGCCTGTAGTCATCACATCTCTTCTCTGAGGTACACTACCATTGTCCTCGCTCGCCCATTTCCATGATGTCTGTAATATGCCTCCAAGCCTCAATGTAACATAGTTCAAAGGCTGGTAGTTGCCACATATATTCTTAGAGATAAGCCTACCAGTGCCCTAACTATTTATTTCTAATATGTTTGTAAGCATATTTCAGTCATTTTCTATTAATAAAAGGAAGCATTATTTCAGATGCATCTCTATGCTTTTGGTTATATGTGTATTCTGTTGCTTTCCTTCATAATTCTAGATCAGTGGTATCAGATCGGTCTGCTCTTTCTGTTATTTTTTTTGCATGTCCCCAACACGGTCAGGGTATAAGGAGTAACCATTGCAAGATCAGCCTCACAAACGCCAATGACCCCCCATGGAAAAAGAAAAGAAACACGAGGGAGCAAGAGAACCTATCAAAATATTGCTTGAGGAGGCCCTTGAGAAATAATGGAATGTGATGCTGGATAACTTTTCCCAGATCCTTCAATGGCTGTCTACTGGCAACACATCTACATCCAACACTTTCGCCAATAGGTCTGCGACATCCTAGACAAATCCAATACCAAGTTCAGCATAATTTGCCTCTCATGGAGGAACTTAATGCAATGGGGACCATTGCTTCCTAAGGAGTGAGGAATGATCCAGGTGGATATTGATGGCCACCCACCTAATCCATTTGGACCCGCACCATCAATTGTTGCAGATTTTCACTTTCAACACAACTTACTATTTTTAGCAGGTTTTCAGGTCCTCCACTTCCCAAGCCTTTTTGGGGCACTAATGATCCAGGTGGATATTGGTGGCCACCCACCTATTCCATTTGAACCCCCACCATCATTTCTTTCTTTTTTTAAGTTGTAGCACAAATTTCTATTTTTAGTATTTTTTCGGGTCCTGAACATCCAAAGCCATTTTGAGGCCCTAAACGACGTTTTTTGGGAAAACTATGATCAGGAGATCAAATCTCTTGTAGAAAAATGCTAAAAAATAAAGTTACTCAGAATTGTTCCAAACCAAAACGATAGGAAAGAGCTCGCCAAAATGATCCTGTAGCCGTGAACGACACTCAAATCCGTTGCCGTATGGAGGAGATATTGCATTTTGAAATTGCCCAATAACTTTCAATTTTGAAAGAAATTTTTTAATATATTGTGATGCAATAATTTTATTTTTTATTAAGGTTTAATAAATTAATTAAATTATATAGTTTTAATATTTTATATGGTTTTTTATTAAATCATAAATTATATTATTAATTATATATTTTAATTAATTATTTAAAAAAAAATTTATTTAAACCTTATTAAAAACTAAATATTAAACCCATATATATTAAACAAAATTTGAAATATGAAAAAAGGTGATAAACCCCCAAGTCTAAAGTTTTGGAGAGATGTTAAATGTCACGTGGGAAAATGTTTATTAAACGTTACAACCCACGTAACCAAGGTTAGCCATTACCAAAGCATTGTATGGCAACATATGATGTGGGTTAAGGCACGTGTTGTGGAGTGGAGTTTAAAACTTTGAACGTGGCAGGAATTGAACACGGGTCAGGCGGAAGACAACCCAACGACCTAACCAATGGTCCACGGTGATTGGTTTGTTAAACCATTGGTGCAGCAATTTATTTAAACGTTTGAATGTTGGTTTGGGCGCACAACAAACTCTGACGGTTGTGTTAACTGTCCACATTTCATGCCAACATGTGGCCATGCGCAACTTCACATTAAATGTAACCACCCACGACTGGTGGAGATTCGGCGGTCCGCCTAAATTTAGCGCCGAACTCCATTTTTGTTGGGCTATCTAGTAGTTAGCCAGACTTAGCTGGAGAGAATCTAGGCAAACTTCAGTTAGCCATAACTTTGGCTAGGAAAGTCCTTTTTGGACGAAATGTTTTTTGATTCTGGGGTATTGGATCATTCTGGAGCTATTGGGAGTGTTTGCAGAGCCATCAGGGCAATCTATCAGAGAATTTACTAGCGTTTTTGGTCGTGGAGCCACCAGGGCCTAAGGAAAGAAGAGTTGTTTTGGACTATCCTCCTCCAATGGAGGTGATTGATTAGTCATTTTATACTGGATTCAGCCTTCTGAATCTTAATTTGCAGTGTATTTTTCCCTTTGAGGCTTCTATACAATTGTATTCACATTTTGAGCATTTAATCAAAAAGGGAAAAGCCTAATTAGAGGCTTTTGGACCCAGCAGAGGTAGCCCAAGAGAGGGGTGAACTGCTTAAACAATTATTTGCTGTTATACTGTATATTTTTGCTGCATTATTTCAGATTCTGCTCCTTTAAACAGTAAATTTTTATAAGTAAACTTTTCCCAAGCAGGTTTAAATAGAGAACAAAACTTATTAGTTCATCTTCAAACCACTATACTTCATTTGCAGAATACATAATCTTGCCTATTCACACATTAAAGTTGGATTAATGAATACTTTGCATAAATAAATACTTTCATTGATCGGATCTCAGTGATTACATTTTATTTCTTTAGACAGAGTCTGTAAGAGGGCCAGGTAGCCTCTGGATTCATCCTTTCTTTGAAAGGTGAAATATCCGGTAAATGCCCCTACAGTCAATCTCTGTATGAGAAATACTTTGTTCTCACAATTTCAGATCAGGTTGGTATCAGAGCTCAAGGTTTTGCTTAAAAGTTTGTGAAATTTGTGCAAGTAAATTGTATTATTCTGCAAAATTTGATGCTTACTAGGCTGAAATTGCAAAGAGGGGAAGGTCAATTGGTTAGAGAACAAGTTAATCCTCAACCAAGGAGGGCTAGAGTGCCATTACATCCACCTTCCATTTCATACTCATTAGCCTTAGAATTAGCCACAAACATGTCTTCTAGAAAAGGAGAAGTACATGAGGAAATGGATCCCAAGGAAGAAGAAAGAGTCTTTAGAAAAGCTTTCTTGGACTTGAATGAGATGGTTAGGATCCTATACTAGGAGAGAAATGATAGGATTGCTGGAGAAGGGTCTAGAAACCAAAAAGAAGAAGGAAATTCTTCAGGAGGAAATAAAGACAGAGATGAGTCTAAAAAAGGGAATGGAGGAAATGGTGATCCACCATCTCCATCGTCATCCTCATCCTCCACATCATCCTCTTCAACTTCTGTTAATCAGTCACACAAAACAAAAACATCTCTTAAAAATCCTTTTTTAAAGCTTGATGTAAAGTTTGAGTTGCCAATGTTTAATGGTGATGTGAATGCAGAAAAATTGGAAAACTGGATTAGACAGCTGGAAGTCTATCTAAGAATTCAGAATTTGCATGATGATGACACAAAAATCCAATTAGCCTCTTTGAGAATGGATGGAGTAGCTTTGGTTTGGTGGGAAGCCAAGACTAGAGAGGAGATTAAAAAGCATGGTAAGATAACTCTAACTTGGACTGAGTTTATTACTGTTATTAAGAAACAATTTTATCCTCTTTCTCATATTAAGAAAGCAATCATGAATTGACGAAATTTTAGGCAACTTAAGGGTCAAAATGTGCAAGATTATACCCAAGAGTTTAGAAGGAGAGCACTTCTACTTGGAGTAGACTTACAAAGTCAAGACACCTTGTTGAAATACATAGGAGGTTTGCACAATTATCTGCAACATACTATTCTAATGTTCAATCCTACCAGCTTAGATGAAGTCTGTGTGCAGGATACACGTTTAGAAGCTAGAGGAAAGAATATTTTTGATGAGGATAGTAATTTCAAAAACAAAGGAAAGAAGAGAGTTGCAAATTCAATAAAAGAAAAAGGAAAGTTCTTTTGCAAGAACTGTTCAAAGACTAGTCATGATGAAGATCATTGTTGGAAGCTTCATCCTGAACTGAAACCAGAAAAATACAAGAACAAAAGCAAGACCAAAGAAAAGGAGAAAACCATAGCAATAGTTGAGCAAGACTTAGGGTCAGACTCAGGAGATGAGACAAAAAGCATAGGCATGGTTTTAAAGAGCATTAAGGGGAAAGAAGTGGTGCAAGACACAATTCCTAGTTCTAGCTCTTTGAATTGTCACAAAGATACTCATGAAGAAAAGAGAAGGATAGAGATTTTCCATGTGAGGGTAATTTCAAAACATACCAAAATTGACACACTATTTGATAGTGGGTCACAAGCGAATCTTATATCTGAAGACTTGGTCAAGTAGCTTAAACTTGAGACCATTCCACATCCGAAGCCTTATCCACTTGGATGGATATGTAAGGATGCCAATTTGCAAGTCTCAAGGAAGTGCATATTGCGCTTTGCAATAACTGCACACTTTATTGACACAGTGGAACTTGATGTGGTGCCACTTGATATCTCATGTATTGTTTTGGGAAGTCCTTATTTATTTGATAGGAAGGCTATCTTTCATTGCCATGAAAACAAGTACCACTTGTTCAAAGATGGTAAAGAGTACATTGTGAGAGCTCACAAGAAGAAGCTGGAATCTTCTTTACTCCATGCAAGTCAATTGAAAAGACTGGTTAATGCAAGTCAAAGTCTAACTTTGTTGATGTTGAAACGACTAGATTTTGAGCATTTGCCTTTTTATGATGTTGCTAATGATTTGTCTCAGTTTGATAACAGTTTGTCTTTGAAATGAGATGATGTTGTGTTGCACAAATTACCTTTTGGGTCAGCCAATGCAGTGAATGAAGTGTCAAAAAAAAGCAGTGCAAGCAAGAAGGACACACAATTCAGCATGGGAAAAAGTTGGTTTCAGAATGGTAGAATTCGTCATGAGAACAATTTGCAAGGTGAAATTCATTTTAAGTCTTCTGGGAAGTTTGATCAATGTAGAGAAAGTTTGTTTTCTGTAAATTACAATTGTTGTTCTGCAAATTTTAATCATTTACATCATGACTCCGTCAATCTTAGCAATGGTCGATCAGTTGATTCCAGAGATAGATTATCATTTTCTCAAAAGCTTCATTTGATGAAATTGCGTAGATTTTAGTTGTTCAAGGGTGGAATAGTGGAGAATCAGTCTCCACATCATCAGTTTCACTAATCAGAAAGCTTTTGAGGGTCCAAAAGCTTCCCATTTGGGAGGTGTGATCAGGAGATCAAATCTCTTGTAGAAAAATGCTCAAAAATAAAGTTACTCAGAATTGTTCCAAACCAAAACGACAGGAAAGAGCTCACCAAAATGATCCTGTAGCCATGAACGACATTCAAATCTGTTGCCGTATGGAGGAGATATTGCATTTTGAAATCACCCAATAACTTTCAATTTTGAAAGAAATTTTTTAATATATTGTGATGGAATAATTTTATTTTTTATTAAGGTTTAATAAATTAATTAAATTATATAGTTTTAATATTTTATATGGTTTTTTATTAAATCATATATTATATTATTAATTATATATTTTAATTAATTATTAAAAAAAAAAAATTATTTAAACCTTATTAAAAACTAAATATTAAACCCATATATATTAAACAAAATTTGAAATATGAAAAAAGGTGATAAACCCCCAAGTCTGAAGTTTTGGAGAGATGTTAAATGTCACGTGGGAAAATGTTTATTAAATGTTACAACCCACGTAACCAAGGTTAGCCATTACCAAAGCATGGTATGGCAACGTATGATGTGGGTTAAGGCACGTGTTGTGGAGTGGAGTTTAAAACTTTGAATGTGGCAGGAATTGAACACGAGTCGGGCGGAAGACAACCCAA
Organism: Pinus albicaulis; assembly: GCA_034641835.2. Lineage (NCBI taxonomy): Eukaryota > Viridiplantae > Streptophyta > Pinopsida > Pinales > Pinaceae > Pinus > Pinus albicaulis. Next base: position 1,079,703,655 of record CM076572.1, on the reverse strand, counting down.
TGACCTAACCAACGGGTCATGGTGATTGGTTTGTTAAACCATTGGCGCGGAAATTTATTTAAACGTTTGAATGTTGGTTTGGGCACACACCAAACTCCGACGGTTGTGTTAACTGTCCACATTTCATGCCGACATGTGGCCACGCGCAGCTTCACATTAAATGTAACCACCCACGACTGGCGGAGATTCGTCGGTCTGCCTAAATTTAGCGCCGAACTCCATTTTTGTCGAGCTATCTGGCAGTTAGCCAGACTTAGCTGGAGAGAATCTAGGCAAACTTCAGTTAGCCATAACTTTGGCTAGGAAAGTCCTTTTTGGACGAATTCTTTTTTGATTCTGGGGTATTGGATCATTCTGGAGCTGTTGGGAGTGTTTGGAGAGCCATCAGGGTACTCTATTAGAGAATTTACCAGAGTGTTTGGTCGTGGAGCCACTAGGGCCTAAGGAAAGAAGAGCTGTTTTGGACTATCCTCCTCCAATGGAGGTGATTAATTAGTCATTTTATACTGATTTCAGCCTTCTGAATCTTAAATTGCAGTGTATTTTTCCCTTTGAGGCTTCTATACATTTTTATTTACATTTTGAGCATTTAATCAAAAAGGGAAAAGCCTAATTAGAGGCTTTTGGACCTAGCAGAGGTAGCCCAAGAGAGGGGTGAACTGCTTAAACAATTATTTGCTGTCATACTGTATATTTTTGCTGCATTATTTCAGATTCTTCTCCTTTAAACAGTAAATTTTTATAAGTAAAATTTTCCCAAACAGGTTTAAACAGAGAACAAAACTTATTAGTTCATCTTCAAACCACTATACTTCATTTGTAGAGTACATAATCTTGCCTATTTACACATTAAAGTTGGATTAATGAATACTTTGCATAAACAAATACTTTCATTGATCGGATCTCAGTGATTACATTTTATTTCTTTAGGCAGAGTCTGTAAGAGGGTCAGGTAGCCACCGAATTCATCCTTTCTTTGAAAGGTGAAATATCCGTTAAATGCCCCTACAGTCAATCTCTATATGAGAAATACTTTGTTCTCACAATTTCAGATCAAACTAGGAGCAACATGGGTCGATGAACTGACATTTCTCACACTAAAAGTTGTAATCTTGGGATAGATATTTCTAACGAGCTATTGAGCACGTCAAACGGAGATCGGATGCCAAAGTTAAGTCCCCAGGAAGTTGAAACACCAATTTACCCAAAAAGGACCCACAATTTTGGCTTTTCATCTCCTAGGGTTAGGTTTTTGGATGTTTATGGTTTTAGATTGTTTCTCAACAATCAATAGGCCTTCGAGCTTCATTGTAACAGAGTGGAGGGGCCTATAGCTATCACATCTCTTCTCAAAGATATGCTACAAGTGCCCTCGCTCCCTCATTTCCATGATGTCTGTAATAGGTCTCTAAGCCTCAATGTAACACATTTCAAAGGCCGACAACCACCACATTTCTTCTCAGAGATAATCCTACCATCACCTTAGCTGTTTTTTCTATTATGTCTGTAAGTATATTTCATTCATTTGTTATTAATAAAAGGAGGCATTATTTCCATTGCATCTCTGTGTTTATGGTTATATGTGTATTATGTTGTGTTCCTGCATAAATCCAGATCAGTGGTATCTGAGCCGTCTGCTCTATCTCTATTTTTCTTTTCATTTCCCCAACGCAGTCAGGGTATAAGGATTTTGGGCTCGGTCTGGTTGAACCATTGAAATATCAGCCTCACAAACCTTGATGACCCCCCATGGCGGAATAAAAGAAAGACGAGGGAGCAGGAGATCCTATCCAAGTATTGCTCGAGGAGGCCCTTGAGAAATAGTGGAATGTGATGATTGATAACTTTTCCCAGATCCTTCAATGGCTTCCCACCAGCAACACATCTACATCCAGCACGTCCACCAACAGGTCTGCGACATCCTTGACAAATATAGTACCAAGTTTAGCAGAATTTTCCTCTCATGGAGGAACTTAACACAATGGGGACCATTGCTTCCTAAGGAGGGAGGAATGATCTAGGTAGATATCGGTGGCCACCCACCTATTCCATTTGGACCCGCACCATCAATCCTTGCAGGTTTTCACTTTCACCACAACTTACTATTTTCAGCAGGTTTTCATGTCCTGCACTCCCAGAGCCGTTATGGTGCATTAAAAATATAAGTGGATATCGGTGGCCATCTACCTACTCCATTTGAACCCACAACATCAGTTCTTTCTGTTTTTAATTTGCAACACAACTTGCTATTTTTAGCAGTTTTCCGTGTCCTGAACTTTCGGAACCATTTTGAGGCCCTAAACGACGAATCTTGGGAAAAATGGGTGCAACATGGACACATGTTGCTCACACCAAAAGTTGTAGTCCTTGGATAGATATTTCTAACTAGCTATTGAGCACATAAAATAAAGATCTGATGCCAAAGCTACATCCCTAGGAAGTTGAAACACCAATTTACCCAAACGAGACACACAATTTTGGCGCTTCATCTCCTAGGGTTAGGTTTTTAGATGTTTAGGTTTTTACATTGTTTCTCAACAATAAATAGGCTTTAGAGCCTCATTTTAACACAGTGGAGCGGCATGTAGCCATCACATCTCTTCTCAGAGATATGCTACCAGTGCCCTCACCTGCTCATTTCCATGATGTCTGTAATAGGCCTCTTAGCCTCAATGTAACACAATTCAAAGGTCAGTAGCCGCCACATCTCTTCTTAGAGATAAGCCTACTAGTGCCGTAGCCATTTATTTACATTATGTCTGTTAGCATATTTCAGTCAATTGTTATTAATAAGAGGAAGCATTATTTATGTTGCATCTTTGTGTTTATGGTTATATGTGTATTATGTTGTGTTCCTGCATAAATCCGGATCAGTGGTATCAGAGCGGTCTATTATTTCTCTATTTTTCTTTGCATGTCCCCAATTCGGTCAAGGCATAAAGAATTCGAGCTCGATCTGGTTGAAACGTTGCAAGATCAGCCTCGCAAACCCTGACAACCCCCTATGGCAGAAGAAAAGAAATATGAGGGAGCAAGAGATCCTATAAAAATATTGCTCGAGGAGGCCCTTCAGAAATAGTGGAACACGATCATGGATAAATTTGCCCAGATCCTTCAACGGATACCCATCGACGGCACATCTACATCCAAAACATCTGCCAAAAGGTCAGCGACATCCTAGACAAATCCAATACCAAGTTCAACAGAATTTTCCTCTCATGGAGGAGCTTAACGTAATGGGGACCATTTCTTCCTAAGGATGGAGGAATGATCTAGGTGGATATCGGTGGCCACCTACCTATTCTGTTTGGACCTGCACCATCAATCCTTGCAGTTTTTAACTTTCAGCACAACTTACTATTTTTAATAGGTTTTCAGGTCTTGCACTACCAGAGCTGTTTTGGGGCACTAATGATCCAAGTGGATATTGGTGGCCACCCACCTATTCTAGTTGAACCCCCACCATTAGGTACTAGGATGGCCTATATGGTAAGCAACAAGGATAAACCTCAAAATTTTCCCATTTATGCTGTTGAAACTGAATTAGGATTAACAATTATTTTCAGTGAGCTAATTAATGGAGTAGAAAGTGAAAGGAAATCAGAAATTCAAGAAATTGAAAATCAACAAGTTGAAAATCAAGAAATCACAGAAGAAAAAGCATAGGGTTGGTGGCTTTTTTACTTTGATGGATTTGCTAGAAGAGAGGGGGCTGGAGCAGGCATATGGATTACTACTCTTGATGGTGAAAGTACATTTTATTCCTTCAAACTGAACTTTGACTGTACTAATAATATGGCTGAATATGAATCTCTGTTTTTGGGTTTGGAAATTTTGAAAAAATTGGTTTCTCAATAGATTTCAGTTTGTGGAGATTCTGAGTTGGTAATAAAACAATTTGAAGGAACATATCAAACTAAGGATGTGAGGATGAGAGCTTACAGAAATCTGTTTATGGAAATGTTGGAAAAATTTCAAGAATATTCATTTATTGTGAAAACTAAGGACGAAAACTCAGTGGCTGATTCCCTAACTATTTCTACAAGTTTATTTGTGATCCCTACACGTTCCACTGAGAAGTATGAGATTGAAGTTCAGCGTAGGCCTGCTATCCCAGATAATATCATCCATTGGCAAGTGTTTGATGATGACCAGCAAGTTAGAAATTTCATAGAGTCGAAGGAGGAATTTGAAAGCACACAAGTAGATAAGAAAAACATGCTTGCTGAAACTAAGGGAAATTATGAAGTTTTTTAGCTGAAGAATAATTGTATTCCCAAGTGTCTTATTCCACTTAAAAATATTTTTGACCAAAATGATGTGTTAAAATCTCCTAGAATGTAGGCTGATGATGAAGAGGTGGAGACTTGTAATCTAGGTACAGTAGCAGTTCCTAAAGTGATAAATATTTCCAAGTTTATTTCTGTGGAGATGAAACAAAAATATATTGAGATGATGAAGAAGTTCATTGATGTTTTTGCATGGAGTTATGCTGACCTGAAAAATTAAGATCCTAGTATTGGTCAACATACTATTCCTATCAAAGAGAATGAGAAACAGTTCAAACATAAATTGATAAGGATTAATCCATTTCTCATGCCTTTTATTGAGAAGGAAATTAAGAATATTTTTGATGCAAACATTATTGTTCCTATAAGATTCTCAAAGTGGCTTGCTAGCTTGGTACCAGTCAGAAAAAAAGAGTGGAGAGATCAGAATCTGTATTGATTTCAGAAACTTAAACAAGGCTTCTTTGAAAGACATCTACCCTCTACCTAAGATGGATCAGATTCTGTAGAATATTGTTGTCTCTCAAAGGATGTTTATGCTGGATGGTTTTTCAGGATACAATCAGATATTGGTACACCCAGAAGACCAAGTGAAAACTGATTTTACCACACCATGGGGGACATTCATGTCTGCCAATATGCCCTTTGGTTTGATGAATGCAGGAGAAAATTTTCAAAGGGAAATAGACATTACCTTTGCTGAGGAGAAATATAATCTAGTGGTGGTCTATCTGGATGACATAACTGTATTTTCAAGAAGGGAGGAAGACCATTTGAAGCATTTGGAGAAAGTTCTGTTGAAGTGTAGAAGATTTGGTATTTCTCTTAATCCCACTAAAATTATTTTTTCTCTAACCTCTGGAAAGTTTCTTGGACATATTATATCAAAATATGGGATAAATATTGATCCAAATAGAATCAATGCCATACAGAAGATACGCCTACCAAGGAACGAGAAGGAAATTCAGTCCATTCTTGGGAGAGTAAATTTTGTTAGAAGGTTCATCCCGAACTTTGCTGAGATTGTCAAAGACATTACCAAGATGTTGAAGAAAGGAGCTGATATTAAATGGAAATTTGAAGCCAAGCAGTCATTTGAAGAAATAAAGAAATCCCTCACTCAAGCCCTAGTATTGATTATTCCATTTCTTTCAAAATAATTTTATGTTTTTACATTTTCATCTGAAAATACCACAGCTGGATTTTTACTGTAGAAAGGAAAACAAGGTACAGATCAACCAATTTCATTATTTAGCAGAACCCTTTCTAACTCAAAGTTGAAATACAATATTTTAGAAAAAGAGGCATATGCTTTAATCAAAGCCATTAAATATTTCAGAATCTATATTCTGCACTCTCATGTCACTGCATTTGTGCCTAACACTGTGGTTAAGGACATCTTGACACAAGCTTATCCTGATAGAAAGAGAGGGAAGTGGATAGCTAATTTGTTGGAGTATGACACAGAAATCAAACCTACAAAATTGGTGAAAGGACAAGCATTAGCAAATTTGATGGCACAGTCCAATTATGACTGTCTTGACATGAATTTTATTGCAGAAATTTCAGAGTTGTCAGAGGAAGATGAAGAGCTGATTCCTATTGAAGAGAAGTTCATTTTGTTTGAATGGTAAAGGTATATTATCTTTGTCTTACATCATCACAGAGCTCCTGCACATTTTACTAAATCAAAAGCAAGGTTTGTGAAGTTGAAATCTCTAATATATCACATTGTAGATAATAATCTATACTCGAACGATACTGGTGGAATTATTTTGAATTGTTTGTTGGAAGAGGAAGCTGAAAAGGTGATTGAAGAGTTTCATAAAGGATATTATGGAGGACACCACTACTGGAAGGCTACATCAAACAAAATTCTCAGAGAAGGGTACTACTGGCCCACCATGTTCAAGGATGTTTACAAGAAGATAGCTACTTGCCATGAATTTCAGATTTTTTATGGTAAGAAAAAGCTAGTTCCTTTACCCATGATGCCGATTTATGTTGAGGCGTCTTTCCAACAATGGGGGCTGGATTTTATTGGTGAAATACACCCGTCATCTTCAGGGTAGAATCATTGGATCCTAACAACAATAGATTATTTCACTAAGTGGATTGAAGAAATCCCAACAAGGTAGGAAAATGATTCTGTCATCATCCAGTTCTTAGAGAATAACATATTTTCCAGGATTGATTTTCCTATGAATATTATTACTGAGAATGCACAAGCTTTTAAATCCAAAAGGTTGATTATTTTTTTTCATCATTATCATATAACACTTTAGACACTCTACTTCTTATTACGCATAGGGTAATGGTCTTGTTGAATCTTCTAATACAAGCATTATGAGAATTATCAAGAAGGTATTGTAGGAAAACAAAATATCATGGAATATGAAGTTGAAGTATGTTGTGTGGGCTGATAGAGTATGTACAAAAAGATCCATTGGTACTTCACCTTATGAATTAGTGTATGGAGCTAAAGATATTTTTCTCACATCCTTGGGAGTGTCTGTGATGAGATTGATGCAAGGACTAGAAGAGGAGCCTAATGCTATTCAGAGGAGGATAAACCAGCTTATAGCTCTACAAGAAAAAAGGGAGGAGGTATAAAACAACCATCAACTGTCACAAAACATAGTAAAGAAGACATTTGATAAGAAGGTCAAAGAAGAAAATTTCCAGATTCAAGATGTGGTGTTGAAGTGGGAAGCCAGAATTGAAGAAAAGGGGAAACATGGAGAGTTTTAAAACATATTTAAGGGACCGTTCATATTAGCTCTATACCATGGAAACTATTAGCCACCTGTAGAATTTGATTATCCCAAAAGGTGGCTAAATCTATTTTTGAGCCTTCAAGGAACAATTTTTCTCACTCAAAACTATTGGCTCTTGAAGACTTTTTGAAGGTCTCATGCCTCTGTCCAAACCTTCACTATTGTTCCCATCTAGAAAGTCTCTGAAATCCTGCTCATTTCCAAAGCCAAAATATTGTTGCAAACACCATTTTCTCCATTCCCCTATTTCCCACAAAAATCCCTCATTTTCACATTTCTTCCTTTTCCCCTCATCAAAATCCCCTTTATAAGGTTTAAGACTCACTCTTGGCCTTATCGGAACCCTCATTTCCTTTGAAAAAACGTTGAAAAATCATAAAAATACATTGTTTTGACTTAAGCCCCCTTGGGCTAAGTCCCTAGCCTTTCCACCCATACACCCTGGTGCCGTGACTGCGCGCTGAGCCAGTCGGGCGCTTATCCGGTTTAAATAAATATTTCTTCGCAAACCATTAAAAAACATTTGATATTTATTTAAACTGTCAAAATTCATTTTATTTAATTTTTCCACCCGTGCAAATTATGGATTGATCTCGACCATCGATTCAAACCATAAGATCCGACGGTGTGGAGCACGCCTCCCTGTGGACCCCCCAACCGTGCGTCGTTTTCCCAAAACCGCGTGGTTTTTATCGCACCACTCTTCGGCGGAGGGTAGTTTTTGCCCGATGGCCAGCGATTCCATACATCGCTTGACACGCATCCCATGTACTATTTGTAAAACCACCGTCCTTCATTCGTCCATCGTGCGTTAATATTCGGACCGGGACGCCTAGCGATATCGTTGTGGACCGTCCAATTTGGGCCCACTAATCCAACGGTGATTGCTCACCAAAGTTGCTCGATGGTTAACGAAGGTGCACGCATGATAGTCGGGCCATCGTTCAGCGGCAAATCAATCTCCACCGTTGATCTGATCTGTAGATCGACGGCCCAAAATTCATTGCCAAATCCCGACTGTTGATCTCTGCACGATCGACGGCTCAGATTCATCCTTCTCCTCTGACTGCCTCATTCAATCTCGACCGTCGATCTCTGCATGATCGACGGCTCGGATTTAATTTTTCTTCCGCCTATTCTATCTCCCCGATTAATCTTGACCGTTGGATGATGCCATCTAATGGCCCCGCTCCTTCCACATGTCCTCTGAAGCAATCAAACTATATACGCATGATTTCATAACTTTTGTTTGTATTTTGCATGGTTTTATGTTTTTCTGCCATATTGAAGAAAATTCGCAGGCTGAGGGTGACGATCCTCTTGCCTTCGTTTTATCAGGGAAATCATTCACAGGGGTTTGCAATCTCACGTATCATCGGTGTTTTATGAGGCATCGATGTCGTTTTAGCTTTGCGCAGCCCTGCATACCAGCAAGAAAACCATGGATTTAACACTGTCAAAGGGTATCAGTGCCGAAGACCTAAATGTATCAGAACAGAGGATTAGAGACAGTTTCACGGGGATTACGTCTAAGATGCTTATCAAAAGCCTAATCCCCAAATAAAACATAGTTTACAGAAAACCTAATGTGTTCTATCAAGCAGGAATGCCTGCACCACCATAATCTGGGGCAAATTGATTCCTCAGCTACCATAGTGCCACATGTTCCTCAAAGTACTCAATCAGAGGCCAAAGTTATTGAAGAAGATCAGATTTTTCCTCAGCGCAGCCAGGGAGTTACTTCTGCAAGGAAATCAATGAAAAAATATTTGTATAGTTACTCTAAACATTACGCAGAGCCTCAAAGGTCAATAAAGCTCCCACCAAGCTTAATTCATAAGTGTAAATCAATTAATACAGTAAACACCTGTACAGTTTCTTCATTTGAGCCCCCCAAGGGCCAAGAAGACATTAACTCTGTATTAATTGTAATTAAGATCTTTTATCAGATCTCACCTCCTCATTCTTCTATATATACTACAGTAGAAGATGAGTGAGGGGTTGGTTGGTTTTTGTTTGATCACAAGCTGTAATATTGAAACTCTTTGAAATCAATACATAGTCCTTTGAAGTTGAAGAAAAAATTGAAGTCTTGGAGTTCTTGATGAGGTTGTTGCACGTTTGTTCCTGAGAAGGCTCTATCATTGGATTCATGAGCTTGGCTGTTGGTGAAGTATTTTGAACTGTTTATGTTTTTCCCCTGTTTTCATTATGTTCCATAATTTCTCACTACAGTAGGATAGAAAGTATTAGGCTACGAAATGACTCTTGGAAGCACCTTAGACTTGTTCATCCTTCACTGTTTTATGTTTTCTTCTGTTGAAGTATTTTAGAGGCTTTAATCCTTCTCTTTGGTCTTCATGCTTGTTTATTTCCTTAATAGTTTGAACAGTTGGTTTCAGCATGATTTATGGTTCTCCCTTCTTGTCTGTTGCCACTTAAAAACTGTTATTGAAGTCTCCCTTTGAAGTTCTTTGCTTATAGTGAATCAGAGAGGTCTTTTTTGATCTTGCCCTTTGTTGTCACTTAAACAGTTGGCTTAAAGGTCGTTATAATTATGATCATAGATGTTTTTAGGTGTTCCCTCTTATATGACTGTGATTATCAGTAAATATTATACGTTTTCTAAATTCCTTTAGAATAAAATCTTTGAGGAAATAGGGTGTTCCCCGAATCTTAGATTTTACTTTGAAAGTTGTTTTGAAATCATTGTTTGCTTAAAGGTGTGATTTGTAGAATTTATGGTTAGCCCTGTCTATCAAAGAACTCTTTATTGTTTCAAATTATGCTTTTAAATTCCCTTTGTTGAGAATTAAAAGTCTCTTTCCAAATCATTAATGTTCATCCCATTCCAAAAACAAAAGGATCCTGTGGCCAAGTTAGATTTGCCCTTTGATATCCCATATCCTTTGATAAGTGTGTTATGACCTCCTTTTGACTCCATTGCCCAATGAAACAGATATTTTACTATCCTATATCTTTCCTATACCTTTTACGTTCTGCTGTATCAAATCAACCCAACCAAACAAACAAATACCTGCACTTAATAACTAGTCTAAAACCAATACTCTAAGCACACAAGATAAACCTTTGCAAACAAACTTTGAGAGATCCCTCTCTGAGAGCAGGAGGAATAGATCCTGTAACTCTAAAGATTGGTTCTGATGTTGCCTTGTCTTTTGATTTGCAAAACTATCAAAACATGGGACACCAACATAATGGTGATCATGGTGGGACCACTGAGTTCATAGTTGCCTAGCAAGCTCTTATAGACTCTTTAGTTTTTCAAACAACCATAGAAACTCAGAAAAACCCAAAAATATTTCAGTTTGGCTTCATAATAAACATGGTGGTGGAACCATAAAACATTTTACCTTCACAAAAGCTAAAAATTTTCCACCTGGTGACTCCACTTGCCTCCAGTAGGCCTGTTACCCTTCCAGTCCTTGTAGACTCCCTTGGGAATGCATTGAGCAATCTCAATCATGCTTTTGGTAGACAGCAAATTTCAAAATCTTCCACTTGGCAACTCCACAATCCCAAAAGACCTAATAACTCCACTAGCAGAAGACTCTGAACTGGTTAGAAAGATACAGTGACCTTAAACAGAAACTCAACCATTACAAGACCTAGACAATGAGCAAAACTATAGAGAAAATAATAAAGAAAAATTGCTGGTCATGATGGAGAAAATGGTGAACATGCTTGGGAAAATATTGGAAAGGTACGAGGCTAATTTGAATATTAATGATCTAGAGCAGCCCATGCTCCATTCAAATCAAGAAAAAACCCAAACATTTCAAGATATGTGCGTTGAACAAGATTACAAAGAAATCAATGAAGAAGGTTGTCAGGAAATTCTTGACTACCTACCTATATATTGTACCATGCTATTAATAGAACTCCATAACCAGATTGCAAAAACTAATAGCAAGCACTGCCTTGAGGAAAACATAAGCCATTTTGAACCCACGAAATCTGAATTAGGAGAAGAGACAACACAACCAGAGTCTCTTCCTTTATGTTATGAATCATTTCAGATTATTAAAAGAGGATGGCATCCTGACAATATACTTGAAACAATCATGAACCTTACAGTCAAAGTGACTGCCATGAAAATCATGAGGTATTGTTTGAAATTGAGATAGATCAGGAAAAAGAAGAGAATCCTCAAAATTCCCCTACAAGCACAAGTCATCATTTCGTAGAAGAGGCTCAAGAAGACATCCAGCCTCAAAACCAGTTAACACAAGAGGGAGAAGACTGTTTTTCTTCTGTCCAAAGCAAAGAGAAAATTATTTCTCCTTTTACAGAGGAAGAGATTGATATAATTTTAAACAGACGGCCAACCCTCAAACCTCCATGTGAACAAAACACTTCTGCTCATCTACTTACTAAACCTTTTTGTCTTGAAATAGAAAACAAACTTGTAGATAAAATAAAAGAGAAAACTGATAACCCAATATGCTTGATTGGTGAAATTGTTTATACTAATGATTTTTCAACTTCTGATCAAACTGATGGTGATGATGATGAGCTCCAAACAGAAACTAATCATGCAGGGCAACCATCAGTCGATTGGTATCATGAATTTCATTATCATCAGCTTGAGAGCATCAATCAACCGATCCAATGCATCAGCAATAGCTTTCACATAATTGGAAATCAGCTATCTATTAGTTGTAATGTTGGGGTTGAGAAGAAAGAGGAATTTCTTGAGCAGGAAGCATATAAGGAACCTCCTCCTGAAAGGGTTGAGGTAATAAGAGATACCCCAGCTCAAGAACATGATGATCTCTTCACAAATCACAGTCCATGGAATCAGAGCACGTTGAAAATGCAGCAAGATGATGGAGCTTCGTGAAATGAAGTCGCCTTCACTAAGTGGGCCCACACGAAAATTCTGGCGCAAAATCTATTTTTAGACTATGTCTATTTTTAGACATATGGAGCATGGTTCAGGGATTCCAGTTTGAGATTCTTGAAGTATGTGTCATGCTGGTAAAAATAGATGAGACTGTATTTTTGAGGTCAAAGAGGTCGAAGTCTATTTTTAGACTGCCTCTCCTTAAAACAGGGAAGTCAAATATTATTTACCCTTAATAATATTTAGACTATAAACAACAGTTTAATCTCTTGGAGCACTTTAGTTCGAGCTACAGAAGTGGCTCATGAATCTGACAGAGGAATCACGTGATTCCCAAGGGTTTGATGGCATCATGCATGGTTGACTTCAGTTGGACTTGAGTGGCAGAAGTTTGGAGGAGTTAATGAGACAGCTAGTGGAGTTGTGTTCTTTTTATTTTAGTTGAACTGATTGAGATTAGTTTAACTAGCTAATCAATTAGTTATGAGTGGAGTGAATTAAATATTATTTAATTCATTAATTAGTAACTCATTATTCAACTCAAGAACACATCAGTTCACTACAGTGCATGATCAGTTCAGTGGAGACCAGTGAAAGAGATAGATGAAAGGTTGGAGTTAGCTATCAGTTGTGACTATACTGTTGCTATTTGCAACACAGAGATAGGAGGAGTAAGCCCATGAGGATTGCGCAGTTCAGGCTGGTGGTTTATCTATATAAAGAGGCCATCCCATAGCATTGAAACACGCAATAGAGGCAAGGAAATTAGTGGTGAGTTTTGAACCAGTAACATGTTCAAAACCAAGCTAGTTTGTGTGTAACTTCATGAGATAGTACTGAGTACTTGTGAGGAGTATTGTACTGAGTTTGTTACATGATTTATCCATTATAATATACACAATATCTGCGGGGTTTTCAGCTATAAGCTTTCCCCATACATACTGTGTTAATGTGTATGATGATTTGATGTGTTATCGCTTGATTTTATTTCCGCATGTTTGATGATCTGAGTGGAAGAGATTATGTGTTGCATATAAATTCGAATTGTATGTGATTAGGATAGTCTCGGTGGATAATTAATCATTATTCAGCAAATTTCTACATGGTATCGGAGCTATTGAAGTTCAGATTGATCATCACGGTGATTACAAACTTATTTCGGTAGACAGAGTCTGCATGCGGGCCAGGTAGCCTCCGGATTCATCTTTCTTCGGAAAGTGAAAGGTCTGGTAAACGCCCCTTGCAGTCGATCTCTGTGCTAGAAATAAATTTTTCTCACGATCTAGAGCGGCTGAGCTTTGAGGTGGAATTCGAAATTTTGCAGCAGTTTTGTTTTCTTGGTGCCAGTGTTGAAAATGTCTTTCAACGGTTTGCGACTCGAATATGCTCTTGAAGGCAGTTCGAATTATGTTGCATGGAAGGATCGCATGGAAGCAATATTAGAAGATAATGGTCTCAAGGAGTTCGTAGATACGGATGTCCAAAAGCCCACTGATTCTGCTGAAGTCGATGCATGGCAAAATAAGATCGCGAAATGTCGAAGGATCCTGTTGGAGGGCGTCAAGGATCATATTGTATCCAGCCTGCATGGAAAGGCTACTCCACATTTAATGTGGAAAGCTTTGACGGATCTATTCCAGAGTAAGAGTGACCAAAGGGAGCTGGCGCTCAAAGACAAGCTCAGGAACATCAAGATGGAGAAGGGCGACAGTATCGCTAAATACCTCACGAAGTTCACTCAATGCAGAGATGAACTGGGAAGTGTGGGAGTTACTGTCGATGAAGAGGATATGGTCGACCTGGCTCTCCTTGGTCTTCCGAAGGCTTGGCACTCATATCAAGATAGTGTCAATAGTCGGGAGAAGCTGCCGGGATGGGAGCGCCTTTGGGCGGATCTCATGCAGGAGGAGATAAGGAGGACTACTCGAGATGGATCTTCATCAAAGGGAGCTGATGAAGAAAACTGCGCTTTGGTGTCCAAAGCTAAGAAAGGGAAGGGTAAGAAAACCTCTCATTATGGAGCTAAGGGCAAGAAGCAGGATATGGCGAAAGTGAAATGTTTTCACTGCCATGATCACGGACATTATGCTACCAATTGTCCAAAGAAGAAGAAGAACAAACAAGCGGGAAGATCTGCAGATGGAGAAGCTTTGGCTTCACAGTTCGAGCTTGACTTTTCACTGATTGCATGCTTGGTTTCAAGTGTGATGGGATCGGTGTGGTTCTTGGACGGCGGTGCGTCATTTCATATGACGGGAGATCGGGAGTTGTTCTCAGATCTGGAGGACAAGGATTTGGGTATGCACATCGAGATGGGCGATGACGGTAGATACAGTGCGACTGGTATCGGTACCGTATCCTTTCAGAGGAAGTCTGGTAAACCCTTTGTCTTAAAGGATGTCATGCATGTACCTGGATTGAAGAAGAACCTGATTTCAGTAGCGATGTTGGAGGATAAGGGGTATGATGTGGTCTTCAGCGAAGGAAAAGCCTTCCTGCGTAGTAAGACTACTGGAGAGACCCGGAAGATAGGGGTTCGGACCAAGAACCTTTATCAGTTGCAGGTAGATGGCTGCGCAGCTATGGCATGCAAGGCGGGAGAAGTGGTGAGCCGGGATGATGAGGGCGAACTGTGGCACAGGATATTGGGCCACCTTCACCATGCAGCTTTGAAGATTCTGCAGCAGATTTCTACTGGGCTTCCTAAGGGCACTCTTGCGCAGTCAGATCAGTGCAAGGGGTGTACTTTAGGGAAGTATGTGAAAGCCACCTTTCACGGGAAGGATAGTCGCGCCACGACGATCCTTGAGAGAGTTCACACAGACGTGTGTGGTCCTTTCTCAGTTGCTTCGACAGCAAAGCACAAGTATTATGTGATCTTTGTTGATGATTTCTCTCGAAAGTGCTGGATCTTCTTCATGCGGAAGAAGAGCGATACATTCGCGAAGTTCTGTGAGTTTAAAGCACTGGTCGAGAAGGAGTCGGGGAAGAAGGTGATTGCTCTAAGGAGTGATAACGGTGGTGAATTCATCTCGGCTGAATTCAAGGAGTTCTGCAGCGCAGAAGGGATTCAGAGAGAGCTCATCACACCCCATAACCCACAGCAGAACGGGGTGGCTGAGCGGAAGAACAGAACGATCGTGGGTGCTGCACGGGCGATGTTGCATGATCGGGGCCTACCCCTTCACTTGTGGGCTGAGGCATGCAATACAGCAGTGTATGTGCAGAACTGTTGTCCTCACAAGGTTCTTGGCATGAGTACACCAGAGGAGGCTTATTCTGGCAAGAGGCCTGATATTTCCCATTTGCGGATTTTCGGATCTCCTGTCTCCATGCATGTGACGAAGGATGCGAGAAGGAAGCTGGATCCAACTGCTGAAGTTGGAATATTTGTGGGGTACACTGATACACCTCACAACTATCGGGTGTATGTGCCAGACAGTCGCAAGACTGTTGTGCGACGGGATATAAAATTTCGGGAGGAGAAAGCCATGCAGTGTTCGCTTGAGAGGGAGCCACACTTGCATGCAGATGAGGAGCTGTTAGTTCCTAAGGAGGAGCTTCCGGATGTGGATCGGCCACAAGAGGAGGTTCAGGAGGTGGAAGAAACCACCCAGGCAGCGCCAACCATCAGAGGGCGCATGCGCACTACAGAAGCTGAGCGACTGGCTCGGGATGCAGAGAAGGTTGTAGGACCACCTACAGCACAGCGCAGACAGAGACAGTCACCAGATCGGTACACTGAATACATGGCTCTTGTGAGTCAATGTGTTGTGATGGAGCCATCCTCGTTTGAGGAAGATGTGGAGGAACCCGCATGGGTTGATGCCATGATCGAAGAATATGATTCGATCGTCAGGAACAATGCATGGGAGATTGTCCCAAGACCGGTGGGGAAATCAGTGGTGGGTTCGCGATGGATCTACAAAGTGAAGCAGGCAGCTGACGGGAGTGTGGAGAAGTACAAGGCGAGATTTGTCGCCCGTGGCTTTTCACAAATCGAGGGGATCGATTATGAGGAGACCTTTGCACCTGTCGCAAGGTACTCTTCCATACGGACGATCCTTGCTCTCTCAGCGCAGATGGGGTGGCACATTCATCAGATGGATGTGAAGACTGCGTTCCTCAATGGAGTTATTAAGGAGGAGGTGTACATAGAGCAGCCTGAAGGTTTTGAGATCTTCAGCAGTGAGTCGCATGTGTGCCGACTCAAGAGAGCACTATACGGGCTGAAGCAAGCACCTCGTGCTTGGTACACTCGGATAGATAGCTACTTCACCGGGCTTGGATTCTCCAAGAGTGAGGCGGATCCAAACCTGTACCAGATAGTGGTGGAGGGGAAGCTATTGATCATCGTACTATATGTAGATGATCTGATTTTGACTGGCGATGAGCAGTTGATACTTTCATGCAAGGAGGATCTTGCACGAGATTTTGAGATGAAGGACCTGGGCATCCTTCATTATTTCCTGGGATTGGAGATTTGGCAGCGCAGTGGAGGACTGTTTGTTTCTCAGGGCAAGTATGCCCGGGAGATTCTGGAGAGGTTCAACATGCATGGTTGCAAGCCTGTTGACACTCCTCTTCCTGGTGGTTGGAGGAAGGAGGATGCTACTTCAGCGGAGGTAGTGGATGCCACTGTCTATCGAGAGTTGGTGGGGTCGCTTATGTATCTGGTCAATACACGACCCGATATATGCTATGCTGTTAACCAGATTTCGCAAGCTATGGTTAAGCCTACCAAGCTCTTTTGAAAGGCAGGCAAGCATGTATTGTGTTATCTTAGTGGCACATCGGGATATGGTCTATGGTACAGACAAGAGGATGGAGCGAAGCTTTCCGGCTTCACTGATGCAGATTGGGCAGGGAGCCCAACGGACCGAAAGAGCACATCTAGAGGAGTTTTCAGCATTGGGTCGACAACAGTTTCCTGGTACAGCAGGAAGCAGAGATCCGTGGCACTCAGTTCAGCAGAGGCCGAGTACATGGCAACAAGTTTGGCTGCATGCGAGGCTATTTGGATGAGGAAGATCCTCGCAGGTTTGTTCAGGTTGCATTTGGAGCCTACAGTGATCTACTGTGATAACCAGAGTTGCATTAAACTCTCAGCTAATCTAGTATTTCATGATAGGTCCAAACACATCGACATCAGGTACCATCATATCAGAGATTGTGTTCAGCGGAGAATCATGATGCTTTCATATGTTCCCACGGAGGATCAGGATGCCGACATCCTGACGAAGGCGCTCACCAGGAACAAGTTCGAATTCCACAGAGGCAGGATAGGGGTTGCAGATAATCCATATCTTGCTGAGAGGGAGTGTTGAAAATGCAGCAAGATGATGGAGCTTAGTGAAATGAAGTCGCCTTCACTAAGTGGGCCCGCAGGTAAATTCTGGCGCAAAATCTATTTTTTAGACTATGTCTATTTTTAGACATATGGAGCATGGTTCGGGGATTCCAGTTTGAGATTCTTGAAGTATGTGTCATGTTGGTAAAAATAGATGAGACCCTATTTTTGAGGTCAAAGAGGTCGAAGTCTATTTTTAGACTGCCTCTCCTTAAAACATGGAAGTCAAATATTATTTACCCTTAATAATATTTAGACTATAAACAGCAGTTTACTCTCTTGGAGCACTTCAGTTCAAGCTACAGAAGTGGCTCATGCATCTGAAAGAGGAATCATGTGGTTCCCAAGGGTTTGATGGCATCATGCATGGTTGACTTCAGTTGGACTTGAGTGGTAGAAGTTTGGAGGAGTTAATGAGACAGCTAGTGGAGTTGTGTTCTGTTTATTTTAGTTGAACTGATTGAGATTAGTTTAACTAGCTAATCAATTAATTATGAGTGGAGTGAATTAAATATTATTTCATTCATTAATTAGTAACTCATTATTCAACTCAAGAACACATCAGTTCACTACAGTGCATGATCAATTTAGTGGAGACCAGTGAAAGAGATAGATGAAAGGGTGGAGCTAGCTATCAGTTGTGACTATACTGTTGCTATTTGCAACACACAGATAGGAGGAGTAAGCCCATGAGGATTGCGCAGTTCAGGCTGGTGGTTTATCTATATAAAGAGGCCATCCCATAGCATTGAAACACACAATAGAGGCAAGGCAATTAGTGGTGAGTTTTGAACCAGTAACCTGTTCAAAACTGAGCTATATTGTGAGTAACTGTATGAGAAAGTACTGAGTACATGTGAGGAGTATTGTATTGAGTTTTTTACTTGATTTCTCCATTATAATATACACAATAGTTGCGGGGTTTTCAGCTATAAGCTTTCCCCATACATACTGTGTTAATGTGTATGATGATTTGATGTGTTATCGCTTAATTTTATTTCCGCATGTGTGATGATCTGAGTTGAGTTGAGTGGAAGAGATTATGTGTTGTGTATGAAGTTCAAATAGTATGTGACCAGGATAGTCTCGGTGGATAATTATTTATTATTCAGCAAATTTCTACAGAGCATACCACAACTACAAAAGGACAACACTGTAATATATGATGAAACCTCTAGTTCAGATAATAATGAAGATGAGGAAGTTTTTCTTTCTCATAAGTATCTTTGCCTTAGTCTAGTGGAGAAAGAAGAGATGATCCTGGTTGAAACATGTCTTCCAAATACTCTTAACCGGGAATTATTTCAAGATCCCTATGCTCATTTCTTAAAAATCTTTGAAGAAGAGATAAAGGTTATTAGGAGTAGTATATTACCAAAATAAAGAGGATTATTTAGCATTGCTGCAAAAAAACAAAAAGAATGGGAGTGGCCCTGTTTGACCAACTTGCCCAAGGAAAGGAAGAAGGGCCAATCATGGAATCATTTGCTGGATTGGTTGTACTAGAAAAGAGAGTTCATCAGCTAAAACATGTAAATTTTCCAAGTTATATTAGGTTAGATAGGAAAGCAATAAAGCTCAGTTCTGAGCATGTAGTTAGTTGTTGTTTTCTTCTTTGAAGAAAAATAAAAGATTCAAAAATACAAAAACAATGAAAAGAAAGAAAAGAGGGAAGATTTTGAAAACAAGAAAGGTATAGCCCCATACCAAAAAGAGAAACAAATTTTGAAAGTGTGCAAGCTCAAATGCCACTCCTGAAAAACACACTTCTAGTTATTCAAACTATTTAATCTTGACTAATTAGTTTTAAATTTTCTGCTGATAGGATAGGGAATTTGATATGCCAAACTGTCTAATATTGGCTTATTAGTAGATAGTTTAGAATAGAAATTAAAGGTTCAAACATGATAAAAATTTGAACCTAAGGTTGCAAAGAGAAATGACTCAAATCTGTTCTATTTTTCTGAGTCAAAGAGATGTAAAAATATGGTTCTAATTAGCTCAAAATCTGAACCAGAAGATAAGGAAAAACAACTCAATAAGAGTCAAATCAGAGCTGTAGAAAAGAGGAAGGAAATGTTTTCAAATTTCAGATCTTAAGCCTTCCATTTTTTTGATTTATTTTTTCTGCAAATAAATGTATATGTGTAGCTTGTCTTTATGCCATAGATTACAGCAAGTCAAACAGCTTAATCTTGACTTGACTGTTTTTAAATTTATGTTTTAGAAATTTAGAGAATAAAAATCTGTTGGACAGTTTAATCCCAACAGATGGTAGATTAGGTAGAGAATCATCTAAACTCAACTGTTAAATCTAAGTTCAGGGAGAAATAAGGAGTAGAATTAGATTAGATTTACCACTTTCAAAAGAATAAAATGTTGTAAAATATTTTGCCAATCCAAGTGCACTCTAATGAAGGAAAAAATGTTAGATCAATAGGATTGGGTAGGTAGAAAGTTGTATTGATGAAGATCCATTGCTTTTATGACTGCTAATACATTTTTAGAGAAAATCATCCCAACACAGGAAGAGCAGCCCAATGGATTAGGCAACTGATCAGCCTCCCAGAGAACATTAATGGATAAGGCATATGGTTAGCCTCCCAGAGAATGCAGGTCTAAAAGTTCTTGATGCCTTCAAGAAGGCACCATCCCCAAGTGGAGCCACTGTTAGCCACCTGTAGAATTTAATTATCCCAAAAGGTGGCTAAATCTATTTTTTAGCCTTCAAGGAAAAAATTTTCTCACTCAAAACTGTTGGCTCTTGAAGACTTTTTGAAGGCCTCATGCCTCTGTCCAAACCTTCACTGCTGTTCCCATCTCGAAAGACTCTGAAATCCTACTCATTTCCAAAGCCAAAATATTGCTGCAAACACCATTTTCTCCATTCCCCTATTTCCCACAAAAATCCCTCATTTTCACATTTCTGCCTTTTCCCCTCATCAAAATCCCCTTTATAAGGTTTAAGACTCACTCTTGGCCTTATCAGAACCCTCATTTCCTTTGAAAAAATGTTTAAAAATCATAAAAATACATTGTTTTGACTTAAGCCCCCTTGGGCTGAGTCCCTAGCATTTCCACCCATACACCCTGGCGCCGTGACCGCACGCTGAGCCAGTCAGGCGCTTATCCGGTTTAAATAAATATTTCTTCGCAAACCATTAAAAAACCTTTGATATTTATTTAAACCGTCGAAATTCATTTTATTTAATTTTTCCGCCCGTGCAAATTATGGAGCGATCTTGACCATCGATTCAAACCATAAGATTCGACGGTACAGAGCGCGCCTCCTTGTGGACCCCCCAACTGTGTGCCATTTTCCCAAAACCGCATGGTTTTTATCGCACCACTCTTCGGCGGAGGGCGGTTTTTGCCTGATGGCCAGCGATTCCATACATCGCTTGACACGCGTCCCATGTACTATTTGTAAAACCACCATCCTTCCGTCATCCATCGCGCGTTAATATTCGGAACGGGACGCCCATCAATATCACTATGGACCATCCGATCTGGGCCCACAAATCCAACGGTGATCGCTCGCCAAAGTTGCTCGATGGTTAAAAGAGGTGCGCGCACGATAGCCGGGCCATCGTTTAGTGGCAAATCAATCTCTGCCGTCGATCTAATCTGCAGATCGACGGCCCAAAATTCATTTCCCAATCCCGACCGTCGATCTCTGCACGATCGACGGCTCAGATTCATCCTTCTCCTCTGACCGCCTCGTTCAATATCGACCGTCGATCTCTGCATGATCGACGGCTCGGATTTAATTTTTCTTCCGCCCATTCTATGATCTCCCCGATTAATCCCAACTGTTGGATGATTCCATCCAACGGCCCCGCTCCTTCCACACGTCCTCTGAAGCAGTCAAACTATATATGCGGATTTCATAACTTTTGTTTGTATTTTTAAGGGTTTTATGATTTTCTGCCATACTGAAGAAAATTCGCAGGCTGAGGGTGATGATCCTCTTGCCTTTGTTTCATCAGGGAAATCATTTGTAGGGGTTTGCAATCTCACGTATCATCGGTGTTTTATGAGGCATCGATGTCTTTTATCTCTGCGCAGCCTTGCATACCAGCAAGAAAACCTTGGATTTAACACTGTCAAAGGGTATCAGTGCCGAAGACCTAAATGTATCAAAATAGAGGATTAGAGACAGTTTCACGGGGATTACATCTAAGATGCTTATCAAAAGGCTAATCCCCAAATAAAACATAGTTTACAGAAAACCTAAAGTGTTCTATCAAGCAGGAATGCCTCTACCTCCATAATCTGGGGAAAATTGAATCCTCAGCTACCATAGTGCCACCTATTCCTCAAAGTACTCAATCAGAGGCCGAAGTTATTGAAGAAGATCAGATTTTGCCTTAGCGCAGCCAGGGAGTTACTTCTGCAAGGAAATCAATGCAGAAATATCTGCAGAGTTACTCTAAACATTACACAGAGCCTCAAAGGTCAACAAAGCTCCCACCGAGCTTAATTCATAAGTGTAAATCAATTAATATAGTAAACACCTTTACAGTTTCTTCATTTGAGCCCCCCAAGGGCCAAGAAGACATTAACTCTGTATTAATTGTAATTAAGATCTTTTATCAGATTTCACCTCCTCATTCTTCTATATATACTACAACAGAAGATGAGTGAGGGGTTGGTTGGTTGTTGTTTGATCACAAGCTGTAATATTGAAACTCTCTGAAATCAATACATAGTCCTTTGAAGTTGAAGAACAAATTGAAGTCTTGGAGGTCTTGATGAGGTTGTTGCACGTTTTTTCCTGAGAAGGTTCTATCATTGGATTCATGAGCTTGGCTGTTGGTGAAGTATTTTGAACTGTTTATGTTTTTCCCCTATTTTCATTATGTTCCATAATTTCTCACTACAGTAGGATAGAAAGTATTAGGCTACGAAATGACTCTTGGAAGCACCTTAGACTTGTTCATCCTTCACTGTTTTATGTTTTCTTCTGCTGAAGTATTTTAGAGGCTTTAATCTTTCTCTTTGGTCTTCATGCTTGTTTATTTCCTTAATAGTTTGAACAGTTGGTTTCAGCATGATTTATGGTTCTCCCTTCTTGTCTTTTTCCACTTAAAAATTGTTATTGAAGTCTCCCTTTGAAGTTCTTTTCTTATAGTGAATCAGAGAGGTCTGTTTTGATCTTGCCCTTTGTTTTCACTTAAAAATTTGGCTTAAAGGTCGTTATAATTATGATCATAGATGTTTTTAGGTTTTCCCTCTTCTATGACTGTGATTATCAGTAAATCTTATATGTTTTCTAAATTCCTTTAGAATAAAATCTTCGAGGAAATAGGGTGTTCCCCGAATCTTAGATTTTACTTTGAAAGTTGTTTTGAAATCATTGTTTGCTTAAAGGTGTGATTTGTAGAATTTATGGTTAGCCCTGTCTATCAAAGAGCTCTTTATTGTTTCAAATTATGTTTTCAAATTCCCTTTGTTGAGAATTAAAACTCTCTTTCCAAATCATTAATGTTCATCCCATTCCAAAAGCAAAAGGATCCCGTGGCCAAGTTAGATTTTCCCTTTGATATCCCATATCCTTTGATAAGTGTGTTATGACCTCTTTTTGACTCCATTGCCCAATGAAATAGATATTTTATTGTCCTATATCTTTCCTAGACCTTTTATGTTCTACTGTATCAATTCAACCCAACCAAACAAACAAATACCTGCACTTAATAACTATTCTAAAACCAATACTCTAAGCACACAAGATAAATCTTTGCAAACAAACTTTGAGAGATCCCTCTCTGAGAGCAGGAGGACTAGATCTTGTAACTCTAAAGATGGGTTCTGATGTTGCCTTGTCTTTTGATTTTCCAAACTATCAAAACACGGGACACCAACAGAAACAATTCTTATCTACTTCAGGAGATGGATGGACAACTTTGTGCTAGAGGGCCTATCAATGGCAGGTTTCTAAAGCACTATTCCTCTTAAATTTTACTGAATTTTCACTCCATTGTATATATTCCATTTTATTATGATTTTCTGCTAATAAAGACATGTTGATTATCAAACTTGAGCCCCAGGTGAAGGCCATAAGAGTTTGAAGAAGGCTTGAAAAATTTCAGAAGTTTATTTTCAAAAAATATGGATGGCACTGGAACTACAGGTTCTTTGGTGTACCATAGGGGAACACCATTCCAAGTGGAGCCACTGTTATCACTCATTAAGTTTTGAAACATTCCTTGATAGGGTTATATAGTTCAATCACCAAATGGATAAGGTCTCCTAAGCCTTTTCAATGTGGTATAGGAAATTTTTTACATTTTTAAGCCTATCCTAAGTTTTATGATCACCTCCATTTATGCCATTTCAGTCAAATCAAGCCCATATAATGTCATTTGTCATTCCCCATACATTCAAACTCAAAAGGGAACACCTGTCAGTTTTTCATATTTTCGTAGTGTTTTACACAGGAAAACAACAGATTTCACTACGAAACTGCCTAATAGTTTCGTAGCGAATCTGTTATAAGCCTAACTATTTTTGCTACAAAAATTCATTTTCTAACCTCGCTTGTCAAATTTGTATGAGATTTCATTTTCTGATTAGAGAAGTAAAGGTGGAGGTCATTCAAGGTTGTTATGGTAAAATTCAAATGTACATAGCTGTGTTTGATGTCCTCATTACCCTTATTTCTTGCATGTGTTATGATTTAAGCTCGAGCTATCAGTTAAAATTTTAAACCTCACCTCAATTAGCCTTTTATCATATTGTGGTTTATCCTTTCATGTGAGCCAATCTTTGGAGAGCTTCTTCATCAAGCCAAGCAGGTTACTGGCGAATTTGAATTCTACAGGTGTCATTAGCAAGCGAGGCAGTGAAGACTATAAAGCATTCATGGTTGCAAGAAAGAAAACAAATAAAGGTGGCCATTGTCACAAGTATGAGCTCATGTATATGAAATTACTCAATGAAGACTCTACTGCTATGGAGGTTTTCAGAAGGACTAGCTGCTTGAAATTCTGCCAGAGGTTGTAGGGCTTTCATTTACAGGTTTCAAAGGATTTTTCCACCAACTTCATAGGAAAAACATCAAAGGTTGAAATTCTAAACCTTAAAGTGACACCAGAGAGTATATCATCAGCTACAGGAATCCCTAGAGGTGGTGAACAGTGGTTTAAAGGTATAAAATTCACAATGTAGGATTTTAACGAGTTTATCAAGCAAGAACACAGTGAAGTTGATTTGAAAAATGCTATCCCTAGGAGTTTTATGAAGGAGAATTATGCAAAACTGTTGATGGTCATTCAAAAATATTTTATTTGTGAAGGAAGATTTCACATGGTCTACTCATACCATCTCATACTTGTTCTGCATTTTGTAGGTAAGAGGTCACTTTACTTTCCTTTCTATTTATATAGAAGTCTACAAAAAATTTCATATAAGGTTCAAATGAAGACTAAGGGCAATGAGACATCTCTTTTTCATCATGGTCTAATTAAGCTGTTAGTGTTGGAATAATTGAGAAGGTTAGACAGATATTGGATCTCTTTCTTGTTTATGAGTGGTTATGAAATTGATCTGGTCACTCCAAAGAAAACCTCAAGACCTAGAACTACATCACCAACTGTGGTAGAATAAGTTGAAGAAGAAAATATATCATCTCCTACAGAACCAGTGGACATGGGAGCAGAACTTCTGTAAGAGACTGACACCCCTCTAGCAGCACCTGCAAAATAGAAGCATTCAACTAGAAAACAAGGCAGCAAGAGAGTCATTAGAAGCCAAACATTGGCTAAAGGAATTATGGAGGATATCCTTCATGCAATTGACATTGAAGAGTCACCCATTTTTCAAGATGAAGACATTGAACATAGTGGAAGAAAGATGAAGAAAGGTAAGACTACTAAGAAACTAGATTTTGTAGGTGATGATGTTAATTTTATATTTCAGCCAAGGAAGCCAATGACTAGACATGAAAAGAAGGTCATGGAAAGCAAAGAGACTAAGAAAATCAATGAAGTTTCTCAACCAACAAGCATCATATATTTGTCTCCATCAACAAAGGAGGAAGTGGTTATCAGGCAGAGAAAGGGCAAAGAGAAAATAATTAAAAAATAGAAATAGAAACCCTCAAAGAGAAGTTGAAGGAATCGGGTAAAGATATATCACTTTTGAAGCTAGAGGAAAAGAAGCACAAAGCTAAGAAGGTTCAATTTTAAAAGATGAGGAAAATATGGGAGGATCAAGTCACAAGTGTTTCAAAAACTTTGGACAATGCAAAAATGTTTCTGAAATGGACTTAGCCATTAAGAGGGGAGGTCAAACACATTAAGAGGATGAACATGCACTTACAATCCAGAAACATATCACTAAAATATCAATTGGAAGATCTTCAGGAGCAGCTAGATTTAATTCAAGTGGAGTTAGAAAAGAAAGGGCTGAAGATGAGAGTGGTAGAAGAACCCATTAGTCAATTAATTGTAAATGAAGAAGAAACACCAAAAGAGTAAAAAATTGATTTGGAATATGTTTGATGAAGTTCATGACTTACAAAGAACCTAAAATTTTACCTTTGGAGATCAATTTTTGAGGACAGTCTTAAACTCAGCAAATTCTAGTTTTTTGTACAGTTTCGTAGCATGCTTCAGGCTTGAAGCCAGAAAAACACTACGAAAATTATGAAGGTGATTTTTTTCCTTAAAATTTAGTTTTGTTAAGTATTATGGAGGGAAATTGATTGTTTTCAAGATGTCTTGGCATAGTAAATGTGTTTGAATAGCAAATGTGGCAAAGAAATAGATGAAAAGGCAGGTTTTAATACGCTACGAAACTGCCTAAACTGCCCTGTTTTGTAGCGAGGAGCTTTTTGAAGATTTTTTAGCATTCCAACAGCACATTATCCAACTGGAGACCTCTAGCATGTCAGTGGGCTATCTTAGTATAGATTCATCACTCAAAAGAAGTGTCACACATCCATCTCAGTAGGTAGAACAATAATTAAAGTGAAGGTTATCCATCCCTAAAAAGTAGGATTTTGTTCCACAGATCTAGGGGTATTTTAAATATGTAAAGTGGTGGTGAATTTTACCTCAAACATGTGATATCTATCATGTAAATGTTTCATTGTTATAAAAACCAAATTTAATAAATAGGAGATAGAGTTCTATTAGGAATTTGATTTCTTAAAGGATAGTTGTCCTTTTCCTGTTTCAAGTAAGTAGTTTCAGTTATGATAGGTGTCAGAGTAAGAATTCGAAGATCTAGCCAATTGGGTAGATCATTTACATTGTAAAGAATGAATATTTATAGACTAAACATCGAAGAGAAAAGGGTTGGAGAATATTGCACCAAATTGTTGCTTGTATGTTTTTTCCATTATCAGTAATATACAGTGACATTCTACTTCCAGACCTGAGATTCTCATTAGGTGTTTAGTGTGTTATTTCTATGTATCTTTATGTATAATCACTTGCAGTGAATTTTATCTCTAATTACTCAAAATTCATACTGTTATGTTGTGACTTTATTTAGGGGTGAAATTATTGTGTTTTCCTTATGTTTTGTATATGAATCATATTTGTTAAATACCTCTATCTACCTCAGCTTCCATGTGAAGAACCACTATCACTAAGAGTATTGACATTAACTCCATCACCCAATGGTAGCAAGCCTTCATTTTTCAACCTGCAATTGACATAAAAACCAAATCATAATTCATAGAGTTAGCCATCTAGTATTATCTTTCTTGAAAATCATAAATCCCCTTTGAGAGAACCCTCTCAAACTGAAGAGGTTGATCTTCAATTAGAAATGGTTTGAAAGAGTTACATTGAGTTGATTGATGAGAAACCAATCAAGATCAATTTGGTGATAACAGATTTCTCTCCAACAATTCGAATTCTAGAGGCAGCCAAGCAACTCAAAGACCAAAGTGCACTCAATCTATATTTACTTGGAGTCAAGTGGACTCAATCACTATTTTCAAGGGAGCTATTGGTAGCTTCCCTATAGAATAAATAGAGCAGATCTAGAGATAGGAAGGATTCGATTCTATTGGGAACTTTGCTGCAAGCTATTGAGATTTTGATTATTGTACTCAACGATTAAACTTTGAGAAATGTACGAGACTATTATTTCATGAAATGAGCAGACTTATTTCATTTTATTGATTTAAGTTTCAGAGAGCTAGGTGTGTGGGTTAGGGGCCAATCCATGTGCCTCAGCCTCTTTGTTATACTTGTTCTATGCTTTATGCCATTCAGTCAGTTCGACTTCTGATATTTTCATTGCTACTTAGTTTTTTCTTTTAGTGTGCTGCTATAGGTTCCATTTTCTTATGAGTAATAGAATAGAGGAGAAAACTATAAAAGTTGTGGATCAAGACCTCCATTCTCATCTCTGTCAATAGAGCTCGAGGAGGGTGAACCTTCCAACAGACCCAAAAATTGATTTTTGTTCACTATTTCTGAGATTAGAGTAGAGTTTCATTACCATTTTCATCCTTACTTTTGTACTTTATTTTCATGCATTTGTTTGTTTCTTTTTGCATAAGTTGGCAGGGTTGATTGTAGGAATTAGTGTTAAAGCCCCAAAGCAGCTCCTTGGTGCCTTCCCTCTTCATTTTCCATCTCTGTATTTACAAATTGAGCACTGCTGTTACACCCTCCATTCCCTCATTTTCCTCTTCTTTGCAACTACCACCCTTCTCATTCCCAAAAAAAACTTACAAATGCATTATAATTCGACCTCCATCCTTGGTCCTCGAAACTCCCGCTATCGTACTTTTATCTATCGAAAATCACAAATCCTTATTCCACTTGGTCTTCGTTAACACTTACTGCTCCCAATCACCGATTGTGACATTACTGTAGCACCCCACCATGTCATTCCTATCGCAAATCGCATTTGCAGTTTCTATCCCCATTGCATATCTCATTCCGCTCCCGCTTCGTTAACACTTACCACTCCCAACCGTCAATTGTGTGATTACTATAACACTCTGCCAGGTCATCCATATCACAAATCACATTTTGTAGTTTCTATCCCCATCGCATATCATATTTCGATCCCGCTCTTGAAAAACACTTTCGCTACTCCTCCAGCTTTGCGATATTGTGAATTGTGATATCGCATATCGCATATCACACTTCCGTCCTCCCGTTGCAATTCCTCAATCACACTTTTCAAAACCTTCCTCTCCAAAGAATTTTTGTGATATCATAAGGTTTAATGAAGTCTAAAACCATATTTCCACCTCTAAGCCTTGACACATGTGTTAAGGGTTCCATTAGCATCTTTAGCCCTTTTCCCTCCAAATTGCAAGCAACAATTTTTCAAGTTTAGTTAGATCATGAATAGTTGCATGGTTAGAAGCATGGTACCATAGTAGATAGATCATATTATACATAGAGTGTGTTTAGTCATTTAGCCCATTAAGTATGGTTAGAATTAGTTTCCTTTCCTATCATTTCTTTTCAAAAATTTAATTTAGTTTCATTTCTGTCATTTCCTTTCTAAAATTTAGTTTAGTTTCATTGAAGTGTGACAGAATTTACCGAGAAACCCTAGAAGTAGCACCATTTCATATAGAGGAAGAGGATGACATGATTATAATGAATCTGCTATGTATATAGCACTCTCACCTCCAAGTTTGTACGAACCATGGGTTGATAAAGTAAAGTAGGGCAACAACCCCTGGGAGTTGCAACACTCTTGGTGCAATACCAGGGCTCCCCACTTTTTGGGGTCATTGCTAGGAAGGTGTCTACTAGATGCTTTGATTTTTTTTTAGCATTATTTTTTGCTTTCCCTTCCTTTCATGTTATTTCAGAAATATTGAAAAAAAAACAAAAAGATCTAATTTTTATGCCTCGTAGGAGTAGGAATACTCAAAGACAAATCTTACCTAAAACCCCCACATCACCTCCTAGCCACCCTTCACTCTTCTTCAGTGGCAGTGAGATTGAAATTCCTATAGGAGAGCCTTTTGAATACTCCAAGGAACCTATTGGGGAAGAATAAGAAGACCTTGTTCCAACTGAGGGACCTGCTTCACCTATCTCAAGCATGGTTGGGATCCAGAGAGCCTTGCCCAAAAGAGAGGTAGATTGGGAAACTAAGATGAAAAACATTAGTCCCTAAGCTCTTCCACACTTCCATGGACTTACATTTGAGGATCCTGACACATTCATGTTTGAATTTTTTATTTTTTGTAGGAATTATTACTACACCTCTGATGATCAGAAGTTGAAGCTATTCCCATACACCTTTAAGGATGCAACCTTGCGCTGGTTCACGGTGTTACACAACATTTTGTCACCGTCCTTGCAATCCCTCACCCCGCATATTGGAGGGACATTCCCATGACCTGTGAACAGTGTCATATTCTGCAAACACCTTATTTTCATCCTTCTACATAAGGACATCATTTCTCCTGTTGAACATTTCCTCAAAAAGAACACAAAAACCTATGTTTTGGCCTTGGCGTGGGTAGCCAGTTCACCCCTCATGACAATGTGATAAATTTTCACTATAACCCGTGCCACTTGGATATCTGTCTCTGTGTAGTGCCTGCACCAGCTGTTTTAGGAATTTTTTTTAACAAATAGAGGTGGAAGTTTACTTATAACTACCTCAGGGATGTCTCATTAGAAGTGGTTAAGTTGATGAGCCATGGATCTCTCTCTTTAGGTAGTGGTTTTTTACCTCCCATGGAACACTCCTTGAAGATAGGACTCCCTTCCATGATTATAGGGATCCTAAACTCTCCCTCTCCTTCTATATAAACAGGCCTTCTCCCTTTATGAAAGCTAGTTGAACATATAGCCAAGAATCTGAACTTGGAGAAGAGATACTATAGTTGAGTAATTGTTATTGAGAAGGTAGAACCAATGAGAATTCCGTAGAGAGAGCCCCGTCCGAATTCACAATGAGCTTTTGTGAGACACACTCCGCTGGAACCCTATTGGAGGAGATCTCAACGTCGAAGCTTAGTTGTACTCTTCCTTTCTCTTATTAATATACTCGACTATGGTGTTGGTTCCATCATTGTGTTATGTTGATTATATGATGCAATTGATTTAATCTTCTTCGATTGACTGATAGTTACAAATGTGAAATAGTATGTTGTATATTGTCTTTGTTTCTTGTGTGTGTGCAAGTATCCGAGTGTGAAAGTGAGCAGATCGTAATCTGTCAAACCAGGAGCGAGAGGCAGCCACTCTTTTCAATGACAACAACAGAGTAGGATTTCCAGTAAGTCATCTATCGAATCTTCGTCCATTCATTAACTAGGAATCAATATTATAGCGTGTCTTATTTGTGGCTAGACCCACACTAGGGCTAGTGGGATTGCCTCTATCCGCAAAGGGGATTTTCCTCACCAACAAATTGGTGACTCTGTTGGGGAATCAGTGTGAGTTTTTCTTTCACCCATTAGGTCTTCTGTTGGTCTTTGCTTGCTTGTTTTGCCTTTTCTGATTATTTTGCTAAGTCTAAGACCCCTGTTCAGCCCCAGAGGATCAGATCTGACCTCTGTCTTTCAAAATTTCTTTTTTACCTGGGTTAACTAGCATGGCGTATTTTCTGGTCTGACATTTGCGCCCACTGGCGCTTGTTGCTAGTTCAGCACCCGCGCCATCCCCTGTTTGGCATTGATTATAGCCAAACAGTCGTGCCAATTCCTGTAGGTATTAGGGTTTTCCTTGTTTTGGAATTTTTTGGTCAGTGCTTGTGCTTCTAGGTTATTTTTTGGCATGTTCTGGGTGCCTTGGGATTGTTTGTGATTGTGAATAGCCTCCTTCCTTCAATTGTTTGTCCATTTCTTGTCAGCATCATAGCCTTAGGGTTTTTAAGTGCTTTGGTATGTTGAGCCTCCTGTAGGAGTTTGAGTCTTTTGTTTCATAGTCAACTTCATTCCTTGTTTGGTTGCATTCAACTCCCTTGATTCGTTTGAGTGATTGCATTTGGCGGAATGAGTCTAGTATCTTTCGTTCAATTTTTCTTCTTGTCACTCCAAGCATAGATCACATTGCTTGTATGGGTCTATTTCGAAATCTTTCTTCGATTTGAGAGATTGCAACATTGGTTTGGGTTTTGTTTTGTTTTCTTTTGGGTTGATTGAAATTGTTTCGCTTCAACTCTCACATTAACTTCCTCGAACTAGTGTGTTGGTTTGTTTTTCATGTCATTTAGTGCATTGTTTTCCCTATTACATTGAAAAATAAAAAAATTTGTGTTGGCATTCTTGTTTGCATTGTAAAATTGAAAGTCTTTCACATATATAGCATTGGACAATTCTAGGAAAGATCTCTCATTTTCATTAGCTTGCATTAGATACTGTAGTGGATGCATGTATGTGTTCTCATTATTTTCTATCGCTTGAAAACTCCTAAATTTTCTCGTAGATGACTTTTCATCGAACAAAATGGTATCTTTTGGCATGTAGCTTGCATTAAGGGATTTTTGAGATCTGACATTCGGTAGGACCTTGGAATTGAAACATAAATACAAGACCAACTTAAAATTTACTCAATTAACCTAAGGAAACATTGAAACCTAACAAAACATTTAGTGGTCTAAGTTAGAGACGTGTTATGGCATCTTTAAACCTGGAAGCTGTCGCTCGCCATATGGCTTCAGACAACACTAGTATGGACTTGTGCTCCCTGTACCGCTGAGTATATAAAGGGATACCCTTCTAGGTTGCAATCATTTTATCCGTAGGAAGCCGAGTCTGTTGCCTTGTAATCGTGATACACCGAACACAACATTCAGGGAGACTACTTGCACATACATCAAGTCCTTGGTCAATTATTCTTTCATTTGATCACCAAGGTGTATATGGTAGTTCATGGAAACCTGGTACACCCTTTTACCTATACTACTTGAGCAGTCATTTTCGATCTTTACTAACTCCATAAATTTGAAAAGATCATCGAGCACTTGTCCTTTTGCACTCGCTTAAAACTAAAAGAGACTAGAGTCATATTTGACTGTTTCTTGACTCTTAAAACATGAAACAACAAATTTTTGGTTTCAATGTGGTAAAATAAACTACCTACGATTACATGCCCATTAAAGTTTGATTACTTGTCCTGTCTTTGTTTGCCTTGGTTTTTGTCCAAGTCTTCGTTTTAGATCTCTTTTCCTTTTCTAGTGTGCTACAGCCACAGTGGTGGAACCATTGGTTTTGTCCAGTGGTAGTCCTTTCCTGGACGATTCATCTGCAACTTCTCAAACCTCTAGGTCTGCTGAGCTTCAACAACCTACTCTCTCGTCAGAGTACCCCTTTGGAGAACCAGTTGAGTTCAATTGGCCTCTTTCAAATGCTTGGTTTCGGTTTGGGGTCGGGGAGCACTTTCCCCCTATTACATCGGGATCACCATTTTTAGTTGTTATCATACTGCCTAGTCCCTGTAGTCTTTTACAAGATCTCATGGCAGATTCAGACATGGACTCGTTTGGTCCTATTGGAAGTGAGGGGATTCTTGTTTCTGATGAATATTACCAACTTTTTCCAAAAAACATCCCTCAAGAGTCCGCTCAATCTTCACCATCGGTGTCACTTCCAGCCAGACATAGGTCTTTGGGTCAGATTATGGTTGGTATTGCCTCCATGGCAGGATCAACTCCATCAAGGGGTCTGATCCTTCCATCATTAGGGATGTCGCCAACAACACTTGCCTCATTAACACCTTTTGTTACATCTGTCCCAACTAGACCTACTCTTTGCGTGGATGCTTCAGCATCGGTTGTCACCACTCAACCATCAGGGGCTTCACCTTCAGTAGAGACTTAAATTTCCATGGAAACCCCCGATGGCCTGTCTTTTGTGGAGAAATGGCTGGCGACTTAGCAGCAGAGCTCCTAGACTTATCAGTCCCCTCAGGATCCTAATTGTCCTTATTTTTCTCATTATGACTTGGTCAGTAACTCGATTTACTCATTTCTGTTTCAATATGATGAGCACAGAAACCTTATCTATTTTCTTGCTCCTGAGGCTTATCAGTTCATTTCCAATTTTAGACCTACCTTGCCTCTGCAACCTTCTAACCAACAAGGACAACCCTTTTAGGGACAACCTTCGATTCAGCAAGGGTATGCTTATGACCCACAGGGACAACCTTCGGCACAGCAAGGGTATGCGTACGACCCACAAGGGAAACCCTTATAGGGACAACCTTTGGTCCAACAAGGATTGCTTTACGGTTTGCAAGGAAAGTTGTACAATCCGCAAGGCCAAACTTTACAAGGTTAGCCTGTGATCCAACCAGGGCAACCTTAGGGACCGGCTGGGCAACTGACATATCAACCAGGACCCTCATACGGTCCTAGGGTCAAAATCAATCCATCTCAACCTTTTGTGAAACCACAACAGCCATATTTTCCAATTGGTCCAAATGTTTCACAGCCAGGTCCATCTTATGGTCCTACTCTAGGTCAACCTGGTCATTAGGCACAACCTGGCCCACCACAGCCATCAGGCCAACCGGCTCCACAGGGGCAACTTGGTGGCCCTCATCAGTCAGGTCAACCTGCTCATCCGAGATAACCTACAGAGACAGTTCACCCTGCTCAGCCACCGCTCTACTCTATGCCGCAGTCAAATCAACCTCTGCGCCCGACTTATCTAGCTCAGCAGGGCCCTACTTATCAGCAGCCCGTTCGACTCTAAGGAGGTTATTGTCCTCAAGGTCAATATCGACTGGTTTACAATGTGGCTCAAGGTTCTATTTATTACCCTCAACCGCCAGGTTATACTTACATTCCACAGCAAAATATTTATGCTGCTCAATCAGGACCAACATACACTCAGAATCAGTATTCTGGTCCTCAACTACCGTATAAGCCAAACTATCCAGCTTATACCCCTTATAGTCTGAATCCTTCGGGACAGAACCAATGGGGGAAAAGTTACACTCAACTAAGATGGAATGTGGGTAACGGTCCTTATCGAGGACCTACTATGCCTTGCAACCCTCAATTACCTTTTCTCGCCATGTTGGAATTACCAGATGTGTCCAAATTAACAAATGATCCAATCCTCCATAATCCATATTAGCCTCCGGTTCCAACCAAGGTTCCTGGTGATTGCCCCAAGTTTGAGGGCAAGGCTGGAGAAGACCCCCAAGCACATGTCATGACATACCATTTATGGTGTTCTTTGAATTCTTGGGTGAATGACTCTATTCGACTCCGTATTTTCCAGCAAACCCTCACTGGAGCTGTTGTTAAGTGGTACATCAAGCTGTCTTGCGGTATCTTTCAAGATTTCAACTCTCTTGCTATGGCGTTCCTTACCCATTTCCAGTTACCGGTTTGTTATGAAGCCGAGACACATCTCCTAACATCCTTGAAATAGGACCAAGCTACCCATATCTTAGACCATATTCATGAATGGAGATGTCGTCGTTGTCTGATAAAATTAAAAATTCCTGATCAACTTCTTACCCATTGGTTCACCACCTCTTTTCTCAATCAGATTGCAAAAGATATAGCCATGGGGGCATGTGTTACCAATGAACAGGCCATTTCTCATGCCCAGTACCTTGATTTAGTGTACTCTCAATCGGGCATATTATATGACATCGTGACTGATGCTCCATGACCTGGGAATTTTAAGGCACCGACTACCCCATCAGTCGACGGTGTTATTGGTTCCATGTCTCAAACTTCACGTAAGTCTTCCAACGTTGGGAAGAAAAAATCAAATTCTTCGAATGGTTCTGCTCCTCAGCTTACCCCAGATTCTAGTAAAACATCAGAGGTCAACACTGTTCAGGCCAATCTTAGGCACAAGACATCGAAGGGGAGAAAGAAGGGAAAAGGCAAGGCCAAAGCTGATGCCCCAAAATGAGAATCGTCTAAACCTTGTGCTGATGATGGTTCACAGCGCAAGACAAAATATCCCTGTCTGATTTGTGATGAAGAACACTACACTAAGGATTGTCCTAGATGTGTCGAAGTTAGTAAATTTCTCGAAGGCACTAAGGGAACTCCGGCTGTCCTCAAAGAACCTTTTCTATCTCAACAACCACAGATGGTCATTCAACCTACGCCATCTGCACCGTTTGGCTCTCAAATATTTATGGTGAATGGTTCTACACCTGTTTCCATTGCTACTTGCTTGGAATATTATGTTGGATCACATCAGGCAGTCGGGAAAGAGATTGCTGATGGTCCTCCTCCCCCCTGCCTCTAGTCCTCTTGAGATTGAAAGGCCCAGTGCTGAGCCCATTGTATGAATAGCTTCTAAAGGTGTTCTCCAGAAATATTCTTATAATCCTAACATCTGTGCTGCTCAGCATTACAGTATTGTTGAGGATTTAGCACAGGCGTCATCTGTGACGTCTGCGTTGGAGGTACTTCAGAGTTTTCCATCTCAACGGAAAGCGTTATTATCTGCGATCGGCGGAATTGATCCTACTGATTCTAGCCTTCTCTCTTTCAATTTAGAGGAATTTTGTCCCCCAACTTTCGCACCAGATTGCGCTTGTCATACAAGTCGGCATTAACGGTCTCAACATCCATAGAGTCATTGTGGACAAAGGTGCATCCACTTGTGTCATGTCATTCGCTTGCTGGAAAGCTATTGGCTCTCCAACTCTCACTTCGTCACCCAATGCCCTTGAGGCATTTGATGGAAGGGAATCGAAACCCTTGGGTGTTCTCGCCAGCTTGCTGATCATGTTACAAGGAAAGATGGTCAATGTCGAAGTAGAAGTAGTTGACACTAAACTCAATTACAATCTTCTACTTGGTCGCAGTTGGACTTACGCTATGCTATGCGTTCCATCCACCCTCTTTTTTCTTCTAAAGTTTCCACATGAGGGAAAAATCATTACTGTCAATTAGTTGTCATTCTTTACCTCGTCTTCTGAGAACAATGTTCCATACGTGGATCAGATTCCTTCTCCTCTTGACAGCATAGGGCCAAGTCTTTTCAAAGACCCTGCCCTCGTGGGTATCTTTCCCCGTCTGCCACCAAATACCATACAAGTCAATATGATCTCTTGATCGGATGACCCATGGATCGTCCCTTTACCTGAACAGGTTGATTCATTTGGGGATTCAATTCCGCTTACTCCAATTGAAATCAATTATTACGAGCTTCTAGCTGCATCAGATTCTTCCCCTTCTAAAGATGCTCCTTCGAGCATGTCTCTCGGCGTTTATTCTCAATCCCCCTAGCTCGGAAATTCAGATTTTCCTGATCCTTTGAAAGAAGTGTTTCCATCCGATGAGTCCATCATGGAAACCATGTCTCTCGAGGACTTACCATGGAGCGATGGGCATCATCGTTCCTCATTTATGCCTGGCCTCGGGGCAATGTCTAACTTTCTTGAACTTTTTGTGTCTCAAGTTCCTTCTCCACCAATTCAAATGCCTATCTTGACTCAAAAAGTCTTCACTGAAGGTAACTTGAGTAACATCACCCATACAATGCCTATCGACATTTCCATGAAACTAAGAATTGTTGAGAACATCCATGTCAGAGTCACTTGTTCTTCCTATGAAGTCCAAGTGTACACTAGACTCTTTCATGAATTTCGTGATGTTTTCGCCTAGTATTATGAAGAGATGCCTGGAATCAATATCAGTATTGTGGTGCACGAGATTCCCACCTACCTCGATGTGAAGCCTGTTCTCCAGCGTCTTCGTCTAGTGCATCCTCGGAAAGTCACTGCCATAAAAGTTGAAGTTGAAAAACTTCTTAAAGCAGGTTTCATTTATCCAATCCCTCTGATAGAGTGGGTTTCTAACATTGTTCCTGTGGATAAGAAGCAGGGAACAATTCATGTCTGTGTTGACTATCACAATATTAATCGAGCCTGCCCTAAGGATAACTATCCCACCCCTTTCATCGATCATATCATTGACGATTGTGAAGGGAGTGAGATTTTTTCCCTTATGGATGGATTTTCTGGCTATAATCAGATCAATATTCTCCTGTCTGATCAACACAAGACCACTTTTATCTGTCCTTGGGGAACATTCGCGTATAAGAAAATCCCTTTCAGCTTGAAGAATGCTGGAGCTACGTTCCAACGCACGATGTCTTATGCCTTTCACAATATTCATCATATTGTTCAACCATACCTAGATGA
Source organism: Pinus albicaulis (assembly GCA_034641835.2). Classification (NCBI taxonomy): domain Eukaryota; kingdom Viridiplantae; phylum Streptophyta; class Pinopsida; order Pinales; family Pinaceae; genus Pinus; species Pinus albicaulis. The sequence continues at coordinate 1,079,666,294 of CM076572.1, read as the reverse complement.
CCTTACGACTCATTCAGCTATGTGAAAAGACCATTCAGACCATCTCCACCAGATCTTTCTTTGCTGTAGATGCTACAACATTTGGCTCAATTTGCATAAATGTGTCTTCTACGTAGATTCTGGTAGACTTTTAGGGTTTATCGTATCCAAAAATGGAATTCACCTCGATCCGCTTAAGGTTGAGGCTATTGTTAAGCTCCCTTCTCCATCCTCGTTACATTAGCTCTAGAGTCTCCAAGGGAAAGCAAATTTCTTACGACGTTTTATCTTGAACTATGTCGAAGTAGCCAAGGGGTTCACACGAATTTTAAAATAGGACATCCCTTTTTGTTGGGATGAGATTGCTCAGCAATATTTTGATACGCTTAAGACGTTGCTTGTCAATGCTCCTCTATTGCATCCTTTGGATTATCATCGTGATTTCACCCTGTATCTAGCTGCCGCCTTCAGTACGATCACCATGGTTTTGGTTCGAGATAATGATGATGGTAAAGAGCATGTTATTTACTAATTCTGTCGAAACCCTCTCGACCCTGAAACACGTTACGCACATGTTGAGAAGTTAGCGCTGGCTGCGGTCCAAGCCATCTATTTTTTTCATCATTATATCCTTTTACGGATGGTAACCGTGATTTCTGATTATAACCCCATGACCTATATTCTGTCTTGACAGTTGCTGGGGGGCAAGTACTTGAAGTGGATCGTTATCCTCCAAGAGTTTGATTTGGAATTCACTACCACCAAATCAAAGAAATCACTCGTTTTCGCTGATCTAATTTGTTCTCTCCCCGCAGACTTTGCCCCTTCTTATTTTGAGGCTCATATTTTGAAAGAAACTCTTTTCTTGATTAGCACCCTCGAGCCATGGTACGGTGATATCATCGTATATCTCCAAACCTCTAATTTTAGGTCTGAGTTGATGAAAGATGCCCGACATCGCATTCGGCATCAGTAACAGTGTTAGTCATCAATATTTTTCACCTGTTGATGATGACTAGTTTTTAAAGCCAAGTTTTCTAGCAGCCAATCTCCAATTTGTCAAATTTGTCAGCCAGAAAACACCCATAAACATTTTTCCCTCCTACCTTTTCAATCAGCCTATGATGAGAAAAAACCTAATTTTCAAGCCCTATCTAGTCTCAGTCATACAAACTTGTCCATCATCTCCAAAGAGAATACTCCAAATCTGTCAAAAATCTCCCCTAAGTTAGGTAGTGGCGCTTTAGGCATTCCTCCCTTGGAAAACTATCTTAAAGCCAAAAGAACCTCTATCTAATATCAACCAATCATAGATGACCATTCCTATTCTGCAAATAAAGCTCGATACACCCTTAAGTCGCGCCACTAGCAAGTCTTGATGTCTCAGTAGTATATATGCCAGAAGTCAAACTGATATTAGGTAGATTTACATTGTTTCAATGTATTTTTCAAAAGCAGAGATGTTCAGGTATCCTAGAAGACATTGTCAAGAAAAACATGAGAAGACAGCTGCTTCTCATGTTTTTTTGAGCCTGGGATGCAAGTACTAGTCAGAGAGGTAATTCAATGAACTCCTACAAACACAGTCAAAAGGTTAGTGACTTATGAATAGCAAGTAATACTCTGCAGACACAGGATAGGATTGCTTCTGGTTTCTAAAGATGCATAAGATTATCTTAACAACAAAAAACATATCTCAGAGAATCCCTCTCATAACATATTGTCCATTTTTCACTTTTATTACTTACTATGATATACCAAGTAGAGATGGGCATTAAAAGGAAGATGACACAGTTGGAAAAGAGATGAAATAGCATCACTGTGTAAAACCTCCTCCAAACATGAGAAGAGGGTTGGGTCACTTGTTGTAAAACATCCTCCAAACATGAGAAGAGGGTTGGGTCACTTTTTGTAAAACCTCCTCCAAACATGAGTAGAGGGTTGGGTCACTTGTTGTAAAACCTCCTCCAAACGTGAGCAGATGGTTGGAATTATTATGCTGGCCTCCTTAATTTAACAAGCAGAGGGTCAGTAACAAAGGTTTACCTTCATTCAAAGAGCACAAGGCCAACAATGCTGCAAATGGCCTTAAAAACCTGTTTACACCTTTTTCTCCAATGGATGAAACCACTAACACAGCAGTGGTGTTCTAAAAGGTGCTCGCATGAGTTCACTATTTGAAAGACAAAGTTGAAATCAGTAGAAAACAATTCAAGGTTTATGAGTTGAGAGTTGGGTTAAACATAGGCCAATCCGTGATACTATGATGATTCAAGGAAACTTTGCTTTTCTTTTCCATAAAGGTCTTTTTCAAAACCTCACTAAATTGACAAGAAGGTAGTATAAGCCTTGCTTCTAAAGGGGAATTTGCAAATAAACACACATAGACAGTATGTGTCGAGAAAAGGGAATGCCATGTGTTTTAAATTAAGGGACAGCATTCAAATAAATGAAACATGCCACTGTCACAAACAAAAGCCTTTTTTATGAAACATGTGAAAATACCTTGTTGTTGCATATGATTGTAGGAAGGGTCTTTAAAGGATTTCATTTTTGATAAACAAATGTTTGTCAAACCTAGGTGAATACAACTAAGGTTTCACCCACATTCAAAGATAAATATCATTCAGAGGATGCATCTACAATCATTGATAAGGCTTTGAGCAGGGCTTCCTTTGAAGGTCAGAAATAGGCAAATAGTGACAAAATTTCTTCTTTAATGAGAAACAGTGAAAAGGCAGTGAAAGGGTTTTGTTTCTTAAAGGAGCATTTTTATTTCAACAAGAGCCATGACTATGGTCATTCAAAAGTAGCATCCACAACAGTTAAATCTTGGTTGAATATGAGTCTTTGTTATGTTTTAAAAGAAATTTGCTTTATTTTCTGTTATGACCGAAAAGCCTTTTCAAAAGGCATCCAAAACCCTCACAAAGTAATTTCAAAAGGTTTTTTACTTTTTTGACTTTAAAAGGTGGAGAGACCATTGGCGAAGTCCCATTATGAAAATTCAAAATGCATACAACGTTCCCCTAATCTGTTCATTAGAGAAGCAAGAGACTTTGAGCAAATTTCAATTTTTTTCAAGGCCTCAAGCCTGCGCAACGCGCCTGGAAAAGTGCGCGGCGTGCCTATGAGCGAAATTAAAAAGGGTTATAACTGTTGCACGGTGTGCCTGTAGCGACGCACGGCATTCCTATAGCGCCCTTTCACCCACCGCCCGAGGCCAACCCGACTGCGCGGTGCTCTTTCTTGTGAACGTGACACTCACCCAAACGCCTTCAAAAACTCTTTTAAGAGCTGCTCAACCAATCAAACAAGGACCTCTAGCATTTTTAAGGTATTTTTCATCACCTCATGGTAAAATTTTAATTTTGAAGGGGTGTTTTTCTATAAGGAGAAATAGTGTTGTTGAACGCACTTCATCATCTAAAAACCATGAGATAGATAGTGGTACATGAGACAGAGTTTTGTCAAAACTAGAGAAAAGATTTCTTGTGCTTAGGGGGTCTCAAATCAATTTGGACAGTGTCTTGACAGTAGCTTTAAGGGCAGTTTGTCATTTAAAAAGCACCAGAAAAAGAAGTGATAAAGAGTGTAGGGTTTTTGAGAAAAATCAAGGTTTTTTATTACTATGAGTGTCACAGACCATTACAGTGATAGGTAGGGTGTGTTTTTATCAATCTTAAAGGACCTTAAATGCTTTAAGAATAGTGATAAACCATACACTAATTACTAGAAAGACAAGCAGAGTTGGAGAGGTCCTAAGTTGGCTGGAAGGTGTCCTAACATTATTAAAACAAAAACAAACCTTGTCTGCAAAATCAAAAGAGGAAAGCAGTCATCATAATGTGAAAGTTTTGTCATTTTAAATTTTCCTCTCTGTATGGTGAAAAAGCAAACTTTGTGCAGCCTCCATAGTCCAAAAATCAGAGTCTGTGATTGAAGGTGTCTTTTTTACTTTGTGAAGAGCAGTGAATAAACAAAAGAGCATTGTTTGAAGGGAAGGGTGTTTGTTTTTTTCAAAACACAAGTGTCCCTTCTTCACCAAGAGACCACCAACACACCTTTCAAGACCTTTGCCCAAGCACATTAATAAATTGACTGTTTTCTTTTCATTTGACAAACACTTGTTGATTGGCCTCAAAGAGGATTAAACAGTGACTTATAAGGAGGACAGGGTTTTGTTGAGAAACCATTTCAAGGACCATTTGAGATAGCTTGTTGTTGTTAGTTAGAAAATAGTATCCAAAACAAAATTCCTCCCAGGAAAGACAGTAGAAGTGGCCTTCACAGGAGGTTTGAGCCCGTTTCAACTGAAGAGGTAAACGCTCATCCATCAGTCCTATTTAACTTTCATGAGGTTGGATGTAGAGAGTTTTTTCAAAGGGTGCAGGAGGTGAAAAGCTATCTCCCCTTGACACATCTTTGTGCTTTGAGATTTCAAGAGAAACATTTTCAGCTGGTAGGCCTGGATTTCAAGTTTTCTCCTAGATCCATTTCCAAGGCCACCAAAATTCCTTATGTCGAAGAGAAGTGGTTTAAATAGATCCACCTAGACTCAGAATAGTACAAACCTTTTTTGAAGATGGAGCACCGGGATACATGTCCATCCATCTTTCCCTTCTCATATCTGTTAACTAGTTATGCTCCCCTCATGAAGATAATCATGAAATACTTCACTTGCGAGGGAAGGTTATCTCGGATCTATGCTTAATGTGTATGGTTGCTCATGCATTTCACAAGAGCCCAATTGTTAAAAATCCCTTTCTTCCTCCATATAAGTATTGAAAATTTGGCCTCCACTGTTCAGAAAAGACCTCCTTCTCAGAAATCAGCTTGCCTTTTCCATCATTCCCTCATCAAGGTTGTCATTCTTCATCAGCTTGAGAAGAATGGAATCTCTTGGGACACTTTCATTTCACATCCAGATTTCACCACTGTACCTTCATCCCATGCATATTCTTCACCTTCCACTCAACATCTTTCGCCTTCTTCAAGTAAGCCTATTCCCAAGAAGCTAAAATTTCCCATAATTAGTGAAGAAGGGTAGCATAGTGAAGAAGAAGAAAAAGATGATGAAGAGCAGGAAGATGAGGAGGGGCAACATGATGAAGAGGAAGAACAACATGATGAGGAGGGGCAGCAAGATGAGGAAGAACAGCAGCATGAAAAAGAGTAGAAGCATGATGATGAACAGCAGCAGCATGGTGAAGAAGGGCAGCAAGGTGAAAAAGAGCACAGTAAAGAAGGGTAGCAAGGTGAAAAAGAACACAGTGAGGAAAGGTAGCAAAGTGAAGAAAAACACAGTGATGATATGGAGCATGATGAGAAAGAAAATCGCCATGAAGAAACTCAAAACAGTGGCAAGAATGATGAAGGAAGTAACAAGGGAAAATAGCCAATAGAGCATGTGCTAGCTTCCTTTCCTAGGCAAGGGGCCATGCTTCCTTCTCCAAAAGTGGCCAAAACCCAGACATCAAGGAAAAGGGTGCCTCAAACTATAACTCCAAATGTCACTAGGGCCCTCCGAAGCAAGGGGAAATTTCCCAAGCAGCCCGTTGTCGAATTACCCAAGAGGAGGAAGACCAAGAAGGCCACCCAAAGCAAGGTAAAGGAGAAAGAAGAAAGTAGCCATGAGAAGGAGAGGGACTTTGACATAATTCAAATCCAAAGTGATGATAGCGACAATGAGGCCAGAATCCTAGAGACTCTCTTGATCAATAGATAAAAACAAATTGATGCTTTGAGGATAGATCTAGAGAGGTCTAGAAACTTCAATCACTTCTTGAAAACACAAAATAAACATATGAGTGTCCACATGGCGGTATATGAGACACAGGACATCAAATATAAAAAAGGGGCCTTCAAGGCGCAAGCTAAATTGGAAGAACTCATGGGCGAGTTCAATGATAGCAAAGGTGAGGATCAGTGAAGGAGAAAGAAGCCAAGGACCATGGGACTCAGAAGAGCCCTTGAGAAACAAAAGGAGGAAGAAGCTGCCCTTCTCCAATCTATTCCTCTCACTACTTTGTTCACCCAAGAGATAGAGAAAAATCGAGAAGCATGGCTCGAGAGGATGAATGATCACTTGGAAAAGAAGTTGGAGAAGGCCAATAGAGATTTGGACCTTCAAAGGAGAATGACCGAGCACTATAAGAAGCCCGATCAGTTCTCCCGACGGAAATTGAAGGCCACACAGGAAAAACTCAAGGAAGCTCAAACGAGGTGCCCGGCACCAAAATTGAAGAAAGACACCTCAAAGATCCAAATTTTGGCCTCATCTTCATAGCATGTGTCTGAAAACCCTTGAGGTTCATGCTCACCAAAATTGGGCGAATTTCAACAAGTTTTGGTTTTTTGTCATTTTTGGGTTTTTGGCTAAAACTCATGGGCATCACCATTTCTGTTTGGGGCATCCTCAAAGGATGAAAATGGTATCATTGGATGCCATAATTTTAGGGGCATATACTCAGAAATTTTCATATCATTTGAAGATGATTTACTCCCCCAAAATGGCGAAAAACACTCACTTTTTCTACACTCTGCCCCATTTATCAGCAAGGTCTATTTTTTGGGTTTTTACACATAGGTCAGTTTTTGAGGGACTTCCATTGATCAGTTTGGCGAAAAATTAGAATTTTCAGAAAGTAGACATTTATATCTTTCCACAAAGCCATCACGGGCCTTGTTTCGACATCGGGAAGGCCTCCAAAAGTTTCCTGCAAGACAGAGGACTTTTGGCTGATATATTTTTAAAGTATTTTTTGTAAAAAATGAACCTTTCTAAAATGACTTTTCCTCATGTGCGTTTAGCTATTTTTGGGCATGATTAGTTATAAAAAGTCAATATATTTTCATTTTTTAGAATTTTTGAGATATTTTATTAGATATTTTGTGTCTTGGGCTTTGCAAAGCCTCAAGGAAAAAATCAGATATTTTTGATGGGCCAATGAGATTGCAAGTTGCACTAGGAGGTTTTCCCTCATCTTGGCCTATATATTCCAAGAGAATTCATTGTAAATGAGGCTGAAATTGATGAATAGAAGCAATATATGGTTATAAAATATTGGAATAAACACTTGTCTCATGTATTGGATAGTTTTTTGAATGTTTTTGGATGATGAAGGAGGTCTGTTGTTAGATTCCTTGACTTGGTAAAATGGTATAGTGTCCCTCTCTGTTATGCTTCTTAGTTTTCATTAATAATTCCATGTTCTTGCTTGCTATAAGACAGTATAGAATAGATTTGAGACATGCCCTTGGAGGCACCTCAAATTTCCTATTTCTTTATAGCTTCTATGTTTTCTTCCTTCTTAGTCATATCAAAGAATCCTTTATTGCTCTTTGATAACTGAAGAAATTGTTTGCTTGTTTCATTTATGGTTTTATGCATGCTAAGTATGATTCATGGTATGCCCTACTTACTCATGGATAGTCATAGCTCCACCTCTGAAACCTCTCTTTGATTGTTTGATTTTCATTTGTTGAACCAAGGAGGTCTTGTACTGATCTTGCCCTTTGCCTAAAACTATGCAATCTTGCTTCAAAGTGCCCAATAGTTTGAAATAATATGCTTAGGCGTTTCCTCATAGTGATTTGAGTTGTTTTTTTGTCTTAAATGTATTTCCCAAAAGTTTGATAGAAATTTCCTAAAGTTAGAGAGTCATATCTCTCTATGTATTTCTTGAATGTTTATTTCTATGAATTGATCAGTTTATAGTTACATTTCTCATGATTAATGGTTAGCCCTACCATGTTTATGTCAGCTATTTATCTATTTATGTTTGAAATCTTTTGTTCTTCACAGATTTAGTGTCCATCCCACTCCATTTTACCCAAAGATCCATTTTACCTCGCTCAAATCGACCCTTCAATAACCTTGTATCACCATCTGAAAGCTTTCTTGACCTTTTCGACCCCATAGCCCAATTAATCTGATAATCTTTTTATCTATCTTAGTCTTTGATCAGTTCATCCCTCACAAACCTGAAAACAAAACCGAAAACCTATTTCATAACTAGCCTAAAATCAGAAACACAAGAATCAAACACATAGATATCCCTTACACAAATAGAGAGAGCCCTCTCTGAGTCCAGGAAGGGTAGGTCGTTGGGCTCCAAAGATTGATTTGATGTTACCTTGCCACTTGGCTTGCCAATCAGCCAAATCACGGGACCCTAACATAATGGCGATCACGGTGGGACTCTAAGTGATAAACAAACTTAGATTCCCTAAACATTTCAGCAGCCTTAAGAATACTATCTGATTGACTTATCCCACTACTCACTAACATAATGGCGATCACGGTGGGACCTTCCGAGTTAGTGACAATCTAAGTACTCCTTAGTAACTCTCGAAGTCTCAATCAAACTTAGAAGACTTAAGTGTTGTTTGAAGAGTAGAAGCTAGCTCTTTCACCATCTTAGAAAAATGATGATTCAGTTATAGGAAGCTCTTCCAAACCTCATAGGCTACACAGAAAAACTCAGAAAACCCAAAAACATTCCTAGTTTGGCTTTTCCCTAGTTATTGGTGGTGGACCATAGCTACATCTCTACAAAAACAACCAAGTTCCACCTGGCGACTCCACTAGCCTCCAGTAGGCCTAAAAAACTCCATAAAATACCAAAAATTCATAAACCATACCTTTCTGTTGACTCATCCTTTCCAAAACTTAAAACTCATGGTGCAAACTCTGTGATCAGTGAAAAACTAAGTATAACTTAGTGATTCAGAAAAATTCACCTAAACATAGGAGATAAACATAAATAAACTTGCAAATAGAACCATCAGCTTGTCCAGATAGCCTAGCAAACTATTCAAACCAAGTAATAACTCTTCCTTGCAATTCTTCACCTCAAATTTTGCTAGAAAAACTTTTTCCTGAAAGCATATTTGATAGTTTGGGCGGTGGACCATAGTTCTCAAAGAAATCCACCTGGCGACTCCACCAGCCCACATTTTTTTTTTGACCATCCTTCACATTAGTAAAACCCCTAGAGAGGCCATTCATCGAAAACAATCACAAATACCATCCTCTCTAAAATTTGAATTTGAAATTTGGCTTCACAAAGAATCTATACCAGATCTCATCCGGACCCAAATCCCCCTATCATAGTAGATGACCCAGAGAAGATTTTGTGGCAAGCTTCCGAAATTGGAAACATAGCTACTGATAGGTCCATCCATAAAGCAAGATAATTACCTGAACACCTCACATCCTTGTAGGATTCCCCATTTGACTTAAAATCAGCAAAAACCCTTTCTAGAAGCAAGTCATAAAGTAAGGTAAACTTTGACGATCTTGAACTCCTAGATCTGCCATAGAGTCCTAGTAGAGAAGCCTCACCTACTACACCTACCGAATTTCAGCTTCTCCATCACTTTGGATCCTACCACCCCAGATCTGCTCAAAATCATATCACTAGCCCAAGTACATCCACCACACCCATCCAAAACACTACTGTTCAAGTCACCTCAACTCATCCTACAAGCCCTCATATTGTACATCATCCATTAGCTCCCGCCATGGCAGCCTGGTATGCACCCTTGGTGTTGCCACACCCTTTGGCTCCTTTACAAAATGATTATCAATCTAAAATATCGCACTTTACTAGAGTTGAGGCTACTACCGCTCAACAACATGTAGATAGAATTAGCGATGCCTTTGAATACATGGAAATAGAAGATCATACTATAAGAATGAGGATGTTCACCCAAAGCCTGGGCGGAGAACCCAAAAAATGGTTTAAGGGATTAACTCCAAACAGCATACACGATCTCCCAGAACTCTACCAAACATTCATAAATAAGTGGGAAATCAGAAATAACTCCATTCAAATCCTGTCAGAGTATAACAATCTAAAAAGGGAAAATGGGGAAAGTGTCCAGGAATACTGCACTAGGTTCAACAATGTTTATAATGCCCTCCCACCTCACTTCAAACCTCCACTTCGCTCAGCCTTAGCAAATTTCCCCAAAGGTTTCGACCTAGACATGACTTATCAACTAAGAGACAAGGACCCCCCAACCTTAGAGGAAATGAAAAAAGTGGCCATAAGTGCAGAAGCCAACTTAGTAGAAAAGAGAGCTAGGACCATATCAGAATGGAAAGTCACCTACTGGGATGAGGTCTCCCCTTCAGCCCCTTCCTTAGATCCTAGAATAGATTACTTGGTTAGATCCATGACAAAGATGTGGGAAAAAATGAGTGAAAAAGCACCCCTTATGGACAACTAGCCAAACCCTCCAAACAGAAACCAGAACCAAAACTTTAGGAGAGAACAACCTCAAAACAAACGAAGGGAAACTGACCAACAAATTAGGCCACCTTTTAATGAAAATTATTTTGATGAGGATGAGAGGGATGTAGAACCCATTGATGGAAGTCATTTGAACCTAATAGTTTCTGATAACGGGATTGAGGTTTACCTCACAGAAGAAGAACAAGCTTTCTTCTCTCTAAATCAAAATGAAACCAACTATGAAGATCTCAAAGATCCCGCTATATATTTTCATAATGCCATAATAGAAGCTCACAGGCAGTATGATCCTAGAAGAAGAAAAAACCAAGACAACACCAAGAAAGATAGCTTGGACACTGCTAAAACCCTGATACCATCCTTAAAAGAACAGTGGATAGCAACAAAATCGTGGTCAAGAAAACTGACCAAAACAAAGATAAAGCTATTCAACCAAAACTTGGCTCAGATTTTCCTAGTACCTCTACCAAGATTCCCGAGATGGATGTGTTGAATAAAATCCCCAACTAGAGTCAACAAATTAAGAACATAGAGAAAGTCATGGCCGAAAAAACTGAAGAAAACCTATCTAAACTACAAGAACCCTTCAGTTTTGAAGGGGAAATCGCCAAAATAAAGATCACTATGCCTCTCACCGAACTTATCACCCAAAAATATTACAAATCCCAAATGCTAAAGGTCCTAAATATAGGAAATAATGCGAACACCTTAAATCTAGCTGATGACACCCTTGAAGTGTTGTTTGGTCCAAAAATAGAAGGGAAATTCCAAGAAGGAACCACTCTTCCCTTTTACATCAGTCTGAATATACATGACCAAATCCTACACAATACCATGCTAGACTCCGGAGCCTTGCATAATCTCATGCCAAAGGTGGTAATGGAAAGACTAGGCCTAGAAATAACAAGACCCTATAAAGACTTATATTCCTTCTATTCAAGTAGAGTCAAGTGTCTAGGCTTAATCAAATATATTTCTTTCTGTTTGTCCCAAGTACCTACAAAACACTTGATCATGGATATAGTGGTAGCAGACATCCCTCCCAAGCATGGAATGCTTTTATCCAGATCTTGGGGAGCCAAGCTTCAGGGAAATATTCAACTTGATATGTCCTACGCCACTATTCATGTATTTAACCAAACTAGAATACGCTATCGGGAATCACACATGAAATATATGATCAGTAGCCAGGAAAAGCTAGAAAACATCCCGATGTACTCTTTGCATTCAGATCTGAATTTAGGAATAATTTTAAGGATGGAAAATTATCTTGAAGTTTAAAAAATTGGCGAATCTCACTAGTCCCTAATATGCAAACTATAAAATGTTTATTGATGTATTTGTAAAATCATTCAAATTTATAATGATATTATATATATTTTCTATATAATGTTGGCAATTTTTAAGGTAAAATAATTTTATATTGTAAAATTTGGACGAATCATTTTTATAAAAAAATGGAAATTAGCGAAACTTTTTTTTGGAAAAACCATGGAAAATTAGCCCACCTGCGAATACTAGCCCTTAAAATTTTCCATGTAGACTGAATTCCTTCATTTTACACACTGATGAAAACATTGAGGAATAGTTGGGAGAAATTGAAACAAACTTAGACCCACCACATCAGCTACCCCAAGTTCTCTATGATGAAATGGACACTCAAAATTATCATGATCATGAGTAGTTATGTCTTGAGGAAAGAGAGTTCGTTCCTCTTGAAACATAAATAGAGCAAGAAGCACAAAACATTATATACCATCAAGAAAATTTCTCAAACCATAGACAAACATCAGCAGTAATATCAGGAGATTTTTTCATAACAGAGGCATTAGAGGACTTGCATATTACAAACCTCTTTGGAAATTAGGGGGAGGGAAGCTTAATGTTCTTACCATACCTTAAGGATTTACCATATCATAACTCTACCCTTTAAAATGAAACCTTGAATATAGCCATAACAACTCAAAATCCAGAAAAAATGTCTAAAAAACTTCTTATGAAATGATATGATGACTGCAGTCCAAATATACCTGAGTTGATTGAACTAGCTAACATTCTGCCACTCCACCAAAGACTTAGAACTGCTAGGATTTGCAATATTTTTCAAGATACTACTACATATAGAGAAAACAGTAAGAAGCACTATGTCACTTCCATCACTCCAAGAAACAGCTTCGACAAAAGAAAATACAAAAATCTTGACCAAACAATAGTAATCAGAGACAAGACAGCTGGACATAGGATTTGTTTTGATTTCAGAAACACAAATACATACCCTTGGGACATAAATTATATCCTTCCTGCTCAAGACCATGCTATACAACTTATAGGTGCTTCTAATCATGTGTCTTTACAAAGTGATGTTTAAGGGTACCACCAAACAATTCCCTTGCAAAGCAAACAGCTCAAAGAATTCTTTAAGTATGTTGGAAGTAGTTCCATCTTCAAGCCCATAATTGCAAAACCACCTGACACCAAGAACATGTTCCTAAAAGCCATGTTTCCAGTTTTGAATTTCTACATTCTGATATACCTTGATGATGTCATCATATACTTCAAAAATGACAAAGAATATCTGCATTATTTGAAAAAGATGTACAGCAAAAGGAGAAGTGGAGATCAAAGGTATAAAGAAGTACAGCAGGAAGATACAAGGTGGTTTATAGATTCATGCATGAATCCTTATGTTATGCTTGAAAGAGAAAATTTTCTGAACTTTACTTTTCAAGAGCTAAATGGACCAAGAGTGGTAGGAGATCCTTATGAAGATAAGATGCTCAAGTTTCACCATTTTTAGGATTTCTAGTTCCAAATTCATTTTTCAACCATTTTATATACCATTTTTTGAAAAATAAATAAATAAATAAATAACAGAAAACTCAAAAACAATAGAAAAAATAGTAAAAGAGAGAAGTTTGAAAAATAGAAAGAAAGCCCCGTATTCAAAAAATAGTCATTCTGAAAGCGCGCAAGTCTAAATGCCGCTACTAGTGCTCAAAATGTCTTGTTCAGTTATCTAGCCTAATCATCACTGAACATATTTTAAATTTATTTGATGATAAGTTAGTGAGAGGAAAGATAGTCAACATTGTGTAAGCTTGACTTGTCAAAGAAAATAGATTAGGAAAAGATACTGGTTCCACATGCTCAAAACAGAACCAAAGAGGAAAGCAGGGATGAAAAACAAACTGTGTATCCTAGCCTTGATTTTCTATATTTCATTTTATGCAAAATAATATTTGTGTGCAGCTTGTCTTTCATGCCACAAGTACATGACAAATCATATTGTCTTATCCTGATTTGGTCATTTTTCAATTTCATGTTTTAGATTAGAGAATAAAATCCTGTCAAACAGCTTAACCTTGACAGTCGATCCAGCATAGGTAGAGAAACAGAGGAGTTCATCAGCTTAATCAGAACTCCTGATGGATATAAGTGTAAAATTAGATAGTGTCATTTTTCAAAAATATTATGTTAAAGGGTTGCTAGTCCAAATTCACCCAAAAGAAGAAAAAATGTTAGGAAATATAGTGAAGTAGGTAGAAATGTCTTTGAAACTAATCATGCTGTCAATTTTCAGAAATAGCATCAAGGAAGAAAGAAATTTGCGCCAATGGATAAAGGCACTAGTCTTCAAAGGACAGAGATCTGAAATTCTGGACACCTCCTGAAAAGGAGCTGCCCTCCCCAAATGGAGCCACTATTAGTCATCATTATTTTTCACTTGTTGATGATGACTAGTTTTTAAAGCCAATTTTTCTAGCAAATGATCTCCAATTTGTCAAATTTGTCAGCCAGAAAACACCCATAAACATTTTTCCCTCCTACCTTTTCAATCAACCTATGATGAGAAAAAACTTAATTGTCAAGCCCTATCTACTCTCAATCATACAAACTTGTCCATCAGCTCCAAAGAGAATACTCCAAATCTGTCAAAAATATCCCCTAAGTTAGGTAGTGTCACTTTAGGCATTCCTCCCTTGGCAAGCTATCCTAAAGCCAAAAGAACCTTTGTCTAATATCAACCAGTCATAGATGACCATTCCTATTCTAAAAATAAAGCTCGATACACCCTTAAGTCATGCCACTAACAAGTATTGATGTCTCAGCAGTATATATACCACAAGTCAAACTGATATTAGGTAGATTTACATTGTTTCAATGTCTTTTTCAAAAGAAGAGATTTTCAGGTATACCAGAATACATTGTCAGGAAAAACATTAGAAGACAACTGCTTCTCATGTTGTTTTGAGCCTGGGATGCAAGTACTAGTCAGAGAGGTAATTCAATGAACTCCTACAAACACAGTCAAAAGGTTAATGACTTATGACTAGCAAGTAATACTCTGTAGACATAGGACAGGATTGCTTCTCGTTTCTAAATATGCATAAGAGTATTTTAACAACAAAATACATATCTCAGAGAATCCCTCTCATAACATATTTTCCATTTTTCACTTTTATTACTTACTATGATATACCAAGTAGAGATGGGCATTAAAAGGAAGATGACACAGTTGGAAAAGAGATGAAATAGCATCACTGTGTAAAAACTCCTCCAAACATGAGCAAAGCGTTGGGTCACTTGTTTTAAAACCTCCTCCAAACATGAGAAGAGGGTTGGGTCACTTGTTGTAAAACCTCCTCCAAACGTGAGCAGATGGTCAGAATTATTATGCTAGCCTCCTTCATTTAACTAGAAGAGGGTCAGGAACAAAGGTGTACCTTAATTCAAAGAGCACAAGGCCAACAATGCTGCAAATGGCCTTAAAAACCTGTTTACACCTTTTTCTCCAATGGATGAAACCACTAACACAACATTGGTGTTCTAAAAGGTGCTCACATGAGTTCACTGTTTGAAATACAGAGTTGAAATCAGTAGAAAACAATTCAAGGTTTATGAGTTGAGAGCCGGGTTAAACATAGGCCAATCCGTGATACCATGATGATTCAAGGAAACTTTGCTTTTCCTATCCATAAAGGTCTTTTACAAAACCTCACTAAATTGACAAGAAGGTAGTCTAAGCCTTGCTTCTAAAGGGGACTTTGAAAATAAACACACAGAGACATTATGTGTAGAGAAAAGGGAATGCATGTGTTTTAAATTCAGGGACAAGATTCAAAGAAATGAAACATGCCACTATCACAAACAAAAGCCTTTTTTATGAAACATGTGAAAATACCTAGCTGTTGCATATGATTGTAGGAAGGGCCATTAAAGGATTTCCTTTTTGATAAACAGGTGTTTGTCAAACCTAGGTGAATACAACTAAGGTTTCACCCACAGTCAAAGAGAAATATCATTCAACAGATGCATCTACAATCATTGATATGGCTTTGAGCAGGGTTTCCTTTGAAGGTCAAAAATAGGCAAACAGTGACAAAATTTATTCTTTAATGAGAAACAGTGAAAAGGCAGTGAAAAGATTTTGTTTCTTAAAGGAGCCTTTTTATTTCAACAAGAGCCATGACTATGGTCATTCAAAAGTAGCATCCACAACAGTTAAATCTTGGTCGATCATGAGTCTTTGTTATGTTTTAAAATACATTTTCTTTATGTTCTGTTATAACTAAAAATCCTTTTCAAAAGGCATCCAAAACCGCACAAAGTAATTTCAAAAGGTTGTTGACTTTTTCAACTTTAAAAGGTGGAGAGACCATTGGCAAAGTCCCATTTTGAAAATTCAAAATGCATACAACATTCCCCTAAGCTGTTCATTGGAGAAGGAAGAGACTTTGAGCAAATTTCAAGTTTTTTCAAGGCCTCAAGCCTACGCGGCATGCCTGGAAAAGTGCACAGCGTGCCTGTGAGTGAAATTACAAAGGGTTATAACTGTTGCGCAACGTGCCTGTGAGTGAAATTACAAAGGGTTATAACTGTTGCGCAACGTGCTTGTAGCGGCGCACGAAGTGCCTGTAGCGCCTGTTCACCCACCACCCGAGGCCGACCCGACTGCGCGGCGCTCTTTCTTGTGAACGTGTCGCTCACCCAAACGCCTTCAAAAACTCTTTTAAGAGCTGCTCAACCAATCAAACAAGGCCCTCAAGCATTTTTAAGGTATTTTTCATCACCTCATGGTAAAATTTGAATTTTGAAGGGGTGTTTTGCTACAAGGAGAAATAGTGCAGTTGAAAGCACTTCATCATCTAAAAACCATGAGATAGAAAGTGGTATATGAGACAGAGTTTTGTCAAAACTAGATAAAAGCTTTCTTGTGCTTAGGGGTTCTCAAATCAATTTGGACAGTGTCTTGATAGTAGCTTTAAGGGTAGTTTTTCATTTAAAAAGCACCAGAAAAAGCAGCGATAAAGAGGGTAGGGTTTTTGAGAAAAATCAAGGTTGTTTATTGTTGTGAGTGTTACAGACCATTACATTGATAGGTGTTGGGGTTCCCATGTTTTGGCTAGATTGGCAAGACGGAAAGATGAGACAACATCAAAACCACTTTCAGACCTAAGGATCTAGCCCTCCTAGGTCCAGAGAGGGATATCTCTATATTAGCAAAGGTTATATGTCTTTGAGGCTCTACGTTTTAAGATATTATGCTAGTTATAAGCACAAGGTTTGTTTGTTTGATTGGTTTTGATTTGGTTGTTGGGAATCAGGAATGAAGGATTCAATATAAGACAAGGCAAGGCAAAGAAGATTTTAGGAAATGAGAGATAAATTCAGATAGTATTCAAGACCATTGGGCAAATGGAGTTAGGAAAGGGTTTACTTGCTATTCAATATGCAGGCTTTCAGTTGGGCTAGTCATCTAAAGACTTGGATCCTAAAATGATAGGTGGAGTGAAACAATCAGGAAAGACTGTGAAAGGACGAGGGTAAACCAATTTCTGTCTATAGATCAGGTCAGAGGTCATTTAACTCCAGACTTGCTTGGACATACTCTTAGGCAACTCTCAAAGAAGGGCAAGGAACAACTTGAGGGAAACTTTGATAGGTTTAACTAACTGAAAAGGATCCTAATGAGATAGGGATAGAGTTGTATACTCCCAGTGTTCCCAATTCATTCAATCAAACTCTAACAAGAACATATAAGAAGCAGATTCATTAACTCATACATCAGATAGCAAGCAATAACATCCACTACACTGGTTAAATCAACTGAAACTAATTCTTAGATAACACATCTAGCAGAAAACATTAAGGCAAGGAGAGCAGAAACATAGGGTGCCTAACAAGGGAAAATCCTATGCCAGATTTTTGATGCAAGACAGAAGAACTGAAATGGAGTGAAATAAAACACAAAGACAGAAAAACATCACCACAGCTTTAGATCAGGATCCAAAGAAATGTGCTTGTCATATTAAGAGCAACACCAATCAGGTACAAAATTTTCCAATAGCTTGAAATTCAGTTTGAAAACATACTCCTCGGCCTATCTTACAACTTTACACAGTGAGCATGCCTCAAGAGAAAAGCTTGCAATTCTCAGATATCTCATCAAAAACCTTTTACAATATTTTCTCATGAGTTTTATAGCTGAAAGAGAGCAGAGGAGGTAGGTGAAGAACTAAATGAAGAATTAAAACTCAGAAAAGAAAGGGGGCCGAAGCCCATTCTGTTTTAAATCTTATGCATTAATCTCTGGCACGTCTTGGACAAAAGAATGATCTTCTTCGGCTTCCATTTACTCTGGTATGGTCCTGATGTACTTTTGGATGCAGAACTCTGTAGTACCTTTGGTGCATAAACAAAATGGTAAATAAATAACTGAATGGTCTACCATACTACATTAACAACTGCCCTGGTAGCTTAGGACTGTAGTCAAGGTGGAAATATTCTCTGGAACATGTTAAATAATGGAGATGGTATGGGCGCTTTGTCCTTTTCCCAGGTAGGAGCGTTTCTGCTGATGTAGCTGCCCTGATGACTTAGTTTTCTATGCCTTAAACTCTTTGCTGCTTTATTTATATCTTTGTCTGTGAAATCTTGTCGTTGTGATAAGGACTGTGTAATCATGGCAGCCTTTCCCACCTAATTACCCTGCAAAACACGGGACTGAGTTATGAAATCCATGCATAGGGGGAATGGCTATGGAGGACGGGAAGCGTGGTAGCGCGGCGGTGGTGAAATGGTGTTTTTGGCTAAAATAGTGGTGAAAATGCATAAATGTGGCGTAAACCATGAACAATAGGGTTTTGATGAAAGAACGTGCGTGGGCTATTCGATCATGGTCCAGAGACGTAGATCAACGGCGAAGATTGAAATAGCGGGATGATATATGAAATAGGGTAGAAAAAATATGAAACATAAGAAAATGCAATGAAACGCGCGTACATGAACGTACGAAGTGGGACCCGGCGGGGGCCGGAGGGTGATTAGATCTAAGCCGTCGGATCTTCAGATCCAACATATGGTTGTGATTAATCTGGAGCATTGAAATCGAGAAGGGGTAGGGGGAAACATTTCATAAGTTCTGATTGCGATTTGGAATAGGGATGCGATGATCGTTGGATCAGCCGAGAGATGGACGGTTAGGATCTGTTCCGAGTAATTGCAATCGGGGGGGGGAGGACAGGGGTGACACATATCAAAGTTCCGATTGCGATTGGGCAGGAAGTGCGATGACAGTCAGATCGTGGGTTAAATGGACGGTCAGGATTGGACCAGGAGATGGCGTGATCGATAATCGGAGGGAGGTACTTGAGCTCAATCGGAGGGGAAAGCGATCGGCGGGGAGTGTGATTGCGATCGGAAGGGAATTGCGATTGCGATGATCGAAAGGGAGCTGCGATCAATCGCATCACAAACATTTGTGATGGGCCGATCAGGGGACTTAACATAAGCATTGCGATTACAAAGGTTTGCGATTAGCTTGGGCCATCAGATCCTGATAACAGATCAACGGTGGATAACACATCGCGGTACTTATAGATCAGGGCAATCGCATCGGAGATTTTTCGATGTAACAAAGGATTTTGCCCCTCTGATGACTTCCGATTGCGATTAGCTCCCAAGGCTTTAAGCACTTAGTCTTAGTGCAAAGGTTATATGTGGGGAAGTGGTTGGGGCTGGCAGGAAAAGGGGCTAAGCCTTATCACAAGGTTGAAAAGTGGGTTTTTGCCCAGTTTTAATGAAATTTATGGTTGGGAATGGGTAACGATAAGGGAGAAAAGGGGAAATTTAGCCAAACAAAGGGCAAGGGCAGGATTCAAAGGGGATTTTGGGTATGATTTTGAGGGTAAAGGGGGACTTATAGGGAAAAAGGAGGACTTTGTCAAAGGAGGAAAAAGGGGTAAAATGGGAAATTTTGCAGAGGTACAAGGGGAAAATGAAGGTCTATTGGAGCACAATTTTTGCAATTAGTGAGGCTCATTGACCCAGCACAGCAGAGGGGAAGGATCAAAGAGCAAGGAACATGAAAGGCTTCAAGGATGATGTGTTTTCAAGGGAAATGCATTCCTTGAAGGCTCACAAAACAATCTAGCCCCTTGCTTGCTTGTCAAGGAATTTATAGGGGGCTAACACTGGCTCCACATGGGGATGGCTTCTTCTTGAAGGAGTCAAGAATTTAGAAAATAATATTTGGTGTAGGCCAGATGCCTGCTGCTTAAGCCACCTTTCTTCTTTTTTTCTCAGCTACCACAAATATGACAGATCAGAAGAAAAATTCCCAAACAATCTACCTACCCATGCTACAATCCTAGCATTTTCTCTTCTAGGGTGCATTTGAACTAGCAGACCCTTTACATCATTTATTTTTATAACAGAAAATAAACCTACTCTAAATCTACCCTTATTACTCCATGGGACCAGATTAGACTGTTGGTCTCATATGTTTCTCTACCTAATCTAATATTTGCTGGGATTAAACTGTCCAGCAGATTTCTTCTCTACATTCTACAATAGAAATTTAAAAACAGTCAAACTAGGATTAGACAGTCTAGTTTGTTGTTGATCCAAGGCATAAAGACAGTTGCACATGGATATAAATTTGCAGAGAACTGAAAACAAAAATGTGAAGGATTGAAATCTGAAGCTTGGAGTATCCTTATTCTCTTTGTGACTCAAGTTTTGAGCTTGTTAGACTCACTCTTTTTCTTCATTTCAGCTCTGGTTTTGGGCATGTTAGAGTTGATTCTTCTTTTTCCTTTGCTAGTCCAGATTTTGAGCATGTTAGGACTAGCTACTTTGCTTCCTTCGGCTCAGGTTTTGATCATATTAGAGCCAATTCTTTGCACTACAGAGGTTCATGTTTTGAGCATGTCTGAACCTCTCTTTTCTCTCTATTTTTTTTTTTTTGAAACATTTTCTCTTTTCTTGAAAATAAAATACTGCAATGGTATTTACAATGGAAGTGGAAACTGGAAACTAGAAATCAGTAGAAGTAGTGTTTGAGCATCCTGCCATTGACAAGACCCCCAAACTGCTCTGTACCATCTAATTCCTGTAGGAAGAAAGCATTGGGACCCACAGTGGCCTGGATGATGTATGGACCTTGCCACAAACTGTCAAACTTGTCGTGTTTTCCTTTATCTCTCTTCTTGAGTCCCACTTCAGAACTTTATCTCCAATTTTGAAATTAGCAGCTTTGGTTCTCTTGTCAAACAACTTCTTTATGTTCTCCTGAACTTTGATAGCTCTGTTATAGACCTCTTCCCTCATTTGTTGAATATGAATTGTTTGGTTTATCCTTCTCACCATACTGTCTTCTTCTGACTGAATCTCTTGAACTAGCTTGATTACTGGTACCCCAAGGCTGGTAGGGAAAACTGCTTCTGCACCATAGACAAGTTGAAATGGTGACATGCCAATGGATTTCTTTGTTGTAAGCCTATCATCCCACAAGGCATGCACCAACTTGTTATGCCATGAATTTTTGTTCTCTTCCAACAGCTTTTTTATGATGATCACTAGGCTCTTGTTCGATGATTCAGCTAAGCCATTACCTTGAGGATAATAGGCAGTTGAATGACCAAGCGTTATTTGATACCTGTGACAAAATTCAACCATTTTTTTAGACCCAAAAGTAGTAGCATTATCAGTTATTATTTTCCTTGGGCAACCAAACCGAGAGAGGATATGACATTCTAGGAACCTAATGATGACTGAATCTATGGCATTCCTAGTAGGTATGGCCTCTATCCACTTAGTGAAGTAGTCTGTGGCTGTTAAGATCCATTTGTGTTGTGTAGAAGAAGTTGGGTGAATTTCTCCTATAAAATCTAGGCCCCATTGCATAAAAGGACCTTCCACAGTGATGGGTTGTAAAGGGAGGGGGAGGAGTTTTCTCTTGCCTTCAAAAATCTGGCATTTGTGGCAGGCAGTTATCATCTTATGGACATCATTGAAGAGTGTGGGCCAATAATAGCCAGATTTGAGTATTTTTTTTGCAGTGGCCTTCCAGTTTAGGTGGCCTCCACACTCTCCTGCCTCTCTGCTTCAGCTTCAGGCAAACATTTAAGCAATAGGCCATTTGGATTTTTCCAATATAAGTTTTCATTCAAAATGCAGTAGCTTCTAGATTTTAGTCTTATGAATCTGGCCTTAGTCTTTGATAGTTGAGGTGGAGCATTGAGATTGATGAGCACATAAAGGATGTCAGAGTACCAAGGAGAGTTCTGAAATTTCTCCTCAACAGTGGGATCAGGCAGTCCTTCCTGCTCATCCAAGGCATTTACCATGTTAATTTCAAGGACTTGCAGATTCGATTCAGCCATTAACTTAGCTAAGCCCTGCCCTTTGATTAGTTTGTGGGTTTTATCTCAATATAATAATCTAAAATCATAGCAATCCATTTTCCCCTTTTCCCATCTGGGTCTTGAGACAATATATATTTGACTACTATGTTAGGAACATAAGCTATGGTGTGGGAATGCAATATGTACACCCTAAAGTCCTTTAAGGCCTTGAATAATGCATAAGCCTATTTTTCCATTATGTTGTATTTCAAGGGTGCATCTCTTAGTGCTTTTCTAAAAAAGGAAATTGGTTGTTCCATTCCCTCTAGATTTTTCTGCAGTAAGACTGCAGCCACTGTATGCTCAGAGGCAAATGAAAAGATCAGGAAATCTTTAGAGAAATCTGGGCTGATTAGAACAGGAGCTTGGGTGAGTGCAAGTTTTACTGATTCAAAAGATTGTTTAGCTCCAACATTCCATTTAACTCCTACACCTTTCTTCAGCATGTCAGTCATATTCCTAAGGTGTTCAGCTAGGTTGGGAATAAACGTCCTAAGGAAGTTAATATTCCCAATAAAGGAATTTAATTCTTTGATGTTTCTCGGGTGTGTGATTTGTAGTATTCCCTCAACTCTTTGTGGGTCTATCCTAATTCCCCTTTCAGGTATAATGTGGCCAAGAAGTTTTCCTTCTTGCAGCCCAAATACAGTCTTTTTGGGATTCAATGACAGACCAAACCTTCTACATTTTTCAAACACTTTCCTCAGATGTTTTAGATGTTCTTCTTCAATCTTAGAATAGACTGTTATGTCATCCAAGTAAATAACAATGAAGTGTCCTATCTCATCTGAAAAATATATATCCATTGCTCTTTGGAAGGTTGCACCAGCATTCATCAGTCCAAAGGGAATTTTTACATACATAAAGGTGCCCCATGGAGTGGTAAAGGCTGTCTTGATTTGATCTTCTGGTAGAACTAGGACTTGCTTGTAGCCTGAGAAACCATCCAACAGGGAGATTCTCTTGGAGCCTACTACCTTCTGAAGAATGTGTTCCATTTTTGGCAAAGGGTAGTTGTCTTTGAGTGAGGCTCTATTAAAATTTCTTAAGTCAATACATAATCTAATCTCCCTTGTTTTATTTCTCACAGCCACTAGGTTGGATACCCAATCAGAAAACCTTACAGGTACAATTATGCCTGCCCCATACATCTTTTTAATTTATTTTTCAACTGCAGGAAATTGCTTTGGGTTTATTCTGCGGAGTTTTTGTTTGAAGGGCTTCTGATTTTCTTTCAAAGGTATTTTGTGTTGTATGATGTTCGTGTCATAGGCCTTTAAATCCTCATAACTCCACGCAAACACGTCAAAAAATTCCTTGAAAAGGTCAATGTATTTCTTTTTCATGTTTGCAGGAAGAGATTTAGCCAATTTAATCATTTTGGGCTTAACTTCTGTGCCTATATTGCATTATTCTACGTCAGAGTCTGCGTTCTCAATGGTGGGCTTTTTTTCCACATCATCGAAGTCAAAAAGGTCTTCTAACAGCGCCAAACCTCGAGGTATGTTCTTATCTTTGGCCTGCAGCACCTCTACTTCTTCACTGTCTGTGTTTTCACATTCTGTGGTTGAATTTCCAGTTTCTTCATTTAAAGCATTTATTTCTACATCGTGGGGTGTAGTTCCTTCCTTATCTAAGGGTTCCTCACTTAGGCAGCTATCGCTAGGCATAAAGTTTGAATCAGAAAACTCAAACTCATTTCTGCCTATCAGGAAATCTTCAATTTGTTTATCTCCCTCGAAAACCTGCCAGCCGACACTGTAGGTCTGAATTTGGTTTGTATTATGATTTGTTGGTCATTTGGAGCCTTAGGGTATGAACTAGCCAGGCACGCTAATCCATTTGCAATGGCGTTTTGACTCCTAGGGACAAACACTAATTGGTATTCAACAAAGGTTTTCAATATGTCCGCGGCATCGTTCCTATATGTTCTCAACCTAGGGTATTTGGCTGTGTATTCACTGTTCACCTGTTTTATAACCAATTTAGAGTCTCCCTTCACGGCTATTCTACGGGCTCCTATTTTCTTCAACAAATTTAAACCCAGGATAAGGGCCTCATACTCTACAATATTATTTGTACATCTGAAGTGTGGGTTGCAGGCATGACTCTCTGCGTAGTCGCTCTCTGTGTTACGTAGCCATACCCCAACTCCGGCAGTTCTTCTTATGCAGGACTCGTTGAAACGCATCTCCCATAGGGGTTCACTCTCGGTTCTGTTATCATTTCTTTCCCTATAGCTGGGTTCGCCATTATGTTGTGTAATAGGGTACGCACTAGGTTGTGGGTTGTTTAGCTCTTCGTGTGATGAATGGGTTTGTGAGGGATGTCCAGTTAACTAATTACCTTCTGTTTCTTCCTCACTCTAAATTTCCGTTTTAGTGCACTATCTAGGGTTTCCTTCTTCGTTTTCCTCGAAATCCAGAGTGGCCATTATGTCAAAGTCCATGGGCTTTGTTTCCTTGTTCATGTCTTCGATCTGGGATTCTGACCCTTCTAAGGATTCATCATTGCAAAAGATGAAGGAGTCAAGGTCTGTATGTACAGAGTATAAAGGTGAGTTTTCAGGCTTTTCGGGGCTACTAACCAGGAACTTCATTTGTGCCTCCCTGTACAGTCTTCTAAGTTGGCCAAAGATTGGGATTGTGGCATAAGCCCCATCCATCTGCATTGTTCCTTGAAGCTTGGCTCCCCATGATCTTGACAATAACATGCCATACTTGGGTGGCACATCTGCCACAACAACATCCATGACCATACACTTGGCCGGAATCTGGGTCAAGCTCACACAAATCTTTGATCAAACCAAGGAATTTCACTCTGCTAGAGTCAAATGAATACAAATTTTTATAGGGGCAGGTTATCTCTAGACCTATATTTTCCATAAATACCTTAGGAATTAGGTTGTGTGATGCTCCAGAATCATGCATTGCATTATGTAGAATCTTGTCATGAATGTTGAGACTGATATAAAAAGGTGGAACTACCCCCTCCTGAAACTTCCCTTCAATCTTTGGACCAAAAAGAAGGGCTAGTTGATCATCACTCAGGTTGACAGTGTCACTATTTTCACCTAGGTTCGAAGCTTTCAAAATTTGGCCTTTATATACATCTTGAGTGGCCAACTCAGAAAGTGGTACAGAGATTTTAATTTTTGCAATCTCACTCTCCAAATTGAAAGTGGATTGGCTCTTGGAAGTGTTCAACTCTGTTTTGTTTGCCACTGCCTTAGTGGCTGAATCAGTTTGCTGATTCTCATTATATACAGGGTTTGGGAGTGTTTTATCAGGAGCACTAACTGCAGTGCTAGTGCTGCTAGATGTTTGAATTTGTTTATCAGTTTTTTGGTTGTCTTTTTCTTTGTTCTTTCCAGAACTCTCAGCTGCTATTTTGTTACTCTCAGCAGTTGCTTTAGAAGATTTGTTAGGCCTTTTCTTGACGATAATATTAGGAGCTTTGGGTATGCAAGTGTCTTGGCTCTTTTTTCTCCTAAGTTCATATTGCTCTCTGACCTGCATCATGGCATTTTCAAATCCTAACCTGTAGTCCTCAGTTTCCAAGCATTCCTCGTCCCAATATGAGGGTGAGGGCTGATCTTCTTTTGTGTAACAGTTATGGATTGAATCTTCTATTTCAAACATGTTTATTGTGTTTCCCTTAGACTCCTCTATGATTCCCTCATCTTCATCAAGAAATTTCTCTTGGAATGGGGGAATAACTTGTTGATCTGACTCTCTTTGTCTGTTGGGAGTGGCATTGTTTCTTCTAAAGTTATGGTTCTAGTTATGGTTTTGATTTTTGTTCTGATTACTAACTGTGACAACCATATTTTCCATCATTTGTTGTAGTATTTCCACATTTTTAGATAATCTATCATAATTGGGATCAGATGTGGAAGCTACATTGTCATCTCTATATGTTACCCTTTTCTCAGCTCTCAGTCTCGCTCTTTTCTCAATCAGATTTGCCTCTATATTCACTGCTCCTTTCTGCATGTCCTCCAATGTGTTGTAATATTTATCCCTAAGATGATAGGCCATGTCAGCATCAAAGCCTTCGGGATATTTCTCTAGAGCCATACCTTCGGGAGGTTTCATATGTGGAGGGAGAGCATTGTAAACGCTGTTAAATCTTGTTGAGTAATCATGGACACTCTCTCCTACATTTCCTTTAAGGTTCATGTATTCTACTAGGAGTTGGCGAGGATTTTCCCTAGCTTCCCATTTGTTTATGAAATTCTAATATAAAGTGTTACACCATTTTTTGGTCATCTAACCTATTATCATTAGATGGACCCAAGTACACCATGTAAGACCAATTTTACCCTACGTAAAATTTCTTTCACTATGTAAAATAGCTTAATAAAACACATTTATTAGGTTGTTTATGGTCTAAACAGGAAACCCCAAAAGGAAATATTAAACTAACCTATATTTGTTTGATTTTCCTCATGGAATAATTAATTAAACAATAATTTAATTATTATTCCCTGTCATGTTTAACCCAAAAACAAGGAAATTAATTAGATAAATCTTTATTTATCTTATTATTTTCTAGGAATAATTATTTAAATCTTATTTAAATAATATTCCTTGTTAAATATGACTAAATCACTTATAAATAATTAAATAAATAATTATTTATTTGATTATCATTCAACCACTTCCTTAAAATGATAAATAAATCATTTATTTATTTATTATTTAAAAATAAAGGGATTTGACCCAAGTCAAATACTTTTTCCCGCCAACAAATATAATAAAATATTCCATAAAAGGTGGATCTAGATTTGGTTAATATTATTTTAATCATGCACCAAGATCTAGAATAACCTAATATTTTGTTATAAATAGGAGGGTTTTTCCTACCATTCTTCAAATTTTGTTGCCTATTAGATCACTCTGGATCTATACTCTTGGTCTAACTTTGAGCCATTATCATTGTTAAATTTTCCATTATTTGTTGTGTGAGCTCCCTTTGAGTTCTATCTTTGTCTGGGTTTTCTACACCAACAAGAGAGAGAAATACTAGATCTGAAGTGCTGAGGACTTCCAAGAACCCATCCCATTGAGGAGAATTGGAAATACCTTCTTGTTTTCCTCCCAGGTGCCCTTAATACAAAAATTATTTCAAAAATATTGTTCTTGTCTTGTCTATTGGATGTATGGAGCAAAACCTTATTTTTACTGCTTAATGTCTCTTTATGCATAGATCTAGATTTTTGCAGCATTTGTCTTGATCAACTAACTACAGATCTGAAGATATTGGCAGCCATATTTGATGTTAGGGCTATAAGTTATGTGTATCTAAAGTGGTCTTTTTCGTACACTTCGACAAAAGATTCATACTAACAACTGGCGACTCCACACGGGTTTTCAATTACAACCGCTGTCGTTTTTCATATTCCTGCATATCCAGCTACTTCAGACCCTAGGGTTTCTTTTCAAAAAAAATTTGTTCCTACTTTTATGTTGTTTTTCAACTATAAAACCCTAAAACATTAAAATTTCTCACTTCCATGTGTTTCTGGCCCTATTGCGCAGGTGACAGACATCAGCCGCAACTGAGACGACAATTTTTTCGAAAATCTGCCGCCGGGACACCCGGAGCTTTAGGTCACACTTTTTAGCCCAGAAACTGTGACCTAGACTCTAGGTCTCACTTTTCAGCCCATTATCTGCGACCTGCACAAAAAACAGGTCAGAACCTACGACCTGCCAGTTTTTCTGCTATTTTTCTGCAACTTTTCTGGGTTGTTCTGAAGCTTCTGTCAGGGTTTTCCAGCCTCTGTCTTAGAAAATTTAGACCTATTTCTGATCTAATTTACTCATATAAGTGGGAACATAGTCCCCTAGGGTTTCAGTACCCTCCACTTTTGGTGGAAGATTTTTAACTGTTTCAGGTGTCGGATTTTTCAAAGTATCAGCCTTCCCTTTTTCTGATCTGATACCTCCTTCTCAAATCCCTTTAAATTAGCCCTTCTCCCTTTCAAATCACCTCTTCTAGTTTTTTTTGGACCTTCCTTTAGGGCCTCCTCCTTGTCCCTTCTGCTTTTTGCTGATTTCCTCCTTTTTTACAGCCACCTTGCCTCTGTCTCTCGGCTGTGTTCTGCACCTCTTTTCAGCAGTTTTCTCCTTTAGATCCCTATCCCTCCTGACCTTAGATCTATTGGCCTCTTTTTAGTGTGTTTTGGCTAGATTTTGTCCCCTCTTTTAGACTAGTTTTGAGAGACCCGCCTTCTTGGGTTAGATCGATGCATTGTTAGCTGGTAATTTTCTGTTATTTCAACATTATATATTGTTCTCTACAGATTTATTTTCAGTTACGCAGCACACTTTTTATTTTTCTCTCAAAAATGTCTGGATTTAAAAATTAAAATTAACGCACGCCACACACTCACCCTAAGCGAAGAAGAGCCTGGTTAACACTGCCAGGCAAATACTTTAAAACATTGTAAAATCAATTGACACTGCACCTTTTCTGCCCTTGTTTCGACATTGTAATCACTTGATTCTGCACCTCCCCGCTCTTGTTGGTCGTTCTTCTTCCCCTTGTACCGTGTTTGTGTTATCATCATTGCGTCCCCAAGGTGCACATCCCAGAGACTTCTTGGCCTTCACCCTCAGTTTCTGGTCGGTCGACCTACTTCTTCCCGCCATCGTCAAGTTAGTCCTCCTCCGAGTCCGCACTCCGAATCCTCTTCTGACTCATTGGGTTCTCCTTTTACTTCTGGTTCTCCCCCTATCACCTTCACTATGTCTGGTCCAGGGCCTAACGCTAGCGGTAATCCCGGCCCTAATACCGGGACTGCTACTAGCAGAACCGCCACAGGAACTACCTCGGCTGCGCCCTTGCTCCCCTTCATGGTGGGCCTCAGCCTCCTCGATTTGGACCGATTGATAAACGAACCTATACACCATGACGCTAGTTGGCCTGCTATGCCGACAAAGCTCCCTTCCAACATCCCAAAGTTTGAAGGCCTTGCTAGAGAATATCCTTCAAATCATGTTCAATCTTTCCACATGTGGTGTTCATCTACCTCCATTACCGATGACTTTGTCCATCTTCAGTTTTTCCAACGAACGCTTACAGGCACAGCTTCTAAGTGGTATGTTGATCAGGCCCCTTCCTCTCATACCACCTTTGCGACTCTTGCCCAGGCTTTTTTTATCTTACTTCCAGCTTCCCCTTTGTTATGACACTGGTATCAAATTTTTGACTTCTTTCCATCAATCACCCGCCTATCCGATCATGTCTAGGAATGGCAGAGAAGAAAGAGCCTATGTCAATCCCCTACCTTCGAAGTCCATGTCTACATGGACTGGTTCCTTAGATCTCTCTTGCCTCCCATCGGGAAAGATGTCGCATCGCATTTTCCCCAAACCGAAGAAGCCACCCTCCAACTAGAATTAAAATATGACTTGATCTACGCTCAGACAGGTTATGTTTATACCATTCTACCTGATCTCCCCAGACCCGGTGGTGTCAATGCACCGGGGGCATCTCATGCCACCGACGGTATTGTTGGAGATCTCTCTTATCCATATGCCCAACATCCCATGGGTTATGGTTTTCCTGGGGGAGGGGGCAGCACCTCCCACACTTGTTCCCCTCCCGGTAGCACGTATCCAGGATACAACATGCCTCCTATTTTGGCCCAACCTCCTATTCACCATATTGTTACCCAACCCCCTTATTATTCGTATCCGCAGTTTGGTGCTCCAGCTCCTCCAGCATCAGTACCCCTACCTCCCTTGCCTTCTGAACCCTTGCAACAGCAGTCACCGCCCCCTCAAGAGCACGTGGATGCACAACAGGGATTCGTGGCTACCCAACCACCTGACAGACAGGCGGCCACTCAACCTTCCCTTTCTAGTTCCTCCAATTACCAGATCCTCATGATGAACTCTGATCCACCTCTAACCGTCGACCTTAACCTTCAAACTCGGTCTCGTCAGTACCCCAAGCCTCCCACTCCGTCTGTCCCCGAGTCCCCTTCTTCAGGTTCTACAGAGCCTCTTTCGACATCCAATGGTACCTTACATATCCCTCAACCCAACGTTGAGGGTCATACCAAGATTCCTAAAGGACCATTACACCGAAATGCTGCTTCTGGTCGAGCTGCTCATTCTTATGGCATAGTAGATGATTTAGCATAGTCTCCTGCTACCATTTCTACATTGGAACTCCTCCAGTCGTGCCCTTCCCAAAAGAATTCTCTACTATCTGCCATGGGTGCTGTAGATCTTGATAATGACCAATTGATTGTTTTCGATGCCCATCAATCAGAAAATCCTCCTCTTCTTGCTTCCGTCGCCTTCCAAATCCTAGTCAAAATCCAGAACGCTAACGTTTCTCGATGTATCATTGATGAGGGGGCATCCACCTATGTGATGTCCACTTCGGTTTGGAAACAACTCGGATCTCCTGAGTTTTCCCCTTCCACGATCACCCTTCGAGCGTGGGATGGCCATGCCTCCCAGCCCATTGACCTCTTCTGTAATTTTCCTATCACTCTTGCGGGCAAGACTGTTTGCGTTGACATTGAAGTCATCGACGCCCCTTTAGATTACAACATTATCTTAGGACGGAGCTACACCTATGCCATGTCTGTTGTCCCATCCGCAGTTTTCCGCAAGATGTCTTTCCCTCATAATGGAAAGATAGTCACCATTGACCAGTTGACATATCATGAGCTGGAATCTCAAACCCCCTTTGAGATGACCATCTCTTCTATAACCAATAAGCAAACCGTCGATTATTTGACCAGTGTCTCTCCCAGCGTCTACAAAGACTCCTCTTTGCTTGGAACCTTCCCTGGTCTTCCTCCTCCTCCTGTCTCCGACCCCAACTCATCGAATGTTTGCATGATGCAATCGTCTCGGGCTACTCTCAAGCAACCTGCTTCGGCTAGTCAGCAACCGCGCTCTCCGCAACCTGCTCCTAGCCCTTCACCTGCAGCTGGTATTCAAGAGCCTCTTTACCCTCCTCGAACTATTCCTCCAAGCCTTAGCCATTTAGGAGTCGTCCCACCTGGCCATTACCCCTCTGGTCAAATACCATTCCTAGCTCCCCCACCATGAGTGTACACGGTACTGGTCATGGCCACCGTCTCTCTTCCTAACCTGACCCTTGGGATTCCCATCTGGTACCATGATCCTCCAGCTGCAACCCTTCCTGGTCAACCCAAACCTTATATTTCTTTTACCTTGGTTCAACCGGTCCCCATGAATTCTCCTGCTACAACAGTGCCTCAGTCACCTCAACAGGAACCACCTCCTATTGCGATCGCTTCGGGTAAGAAGGGCAAAGCTCGCAAGGGGGCATCAAAGGACAAGACTGCCCCAACAAAACCTGCCCCTCCTCGGCCTCCAAAGCATACCATCCAGTGTGCTTTGTGTGATGTTGTTGGTCACACCTCCCATACCTGTCCTGAATTGCTTCATCTCAAGCCCATGGTTAATGTTGTGTTCCCTGAGTCCACGGTCCCGGAAGCCTCTGTTCCTTCTGCGACCGCGGCTAAGAACCCTAAGACTATTCAAACCAACCACCCCTGTGCTTTGTGTGATCTCCATGGCCATTACACCCACCTTTGTCCCTGCCTCAAGGACTTCCACACCTCTCTAGCTGCGGTCCTCCAATTCGATGCCAAGCGCAATGAGTCCACCTCTCCCCTATTTGCGCATTTTGCTTTGGTAGAACTACCAGACATGACTACTCCCATTGACATTCCCCCTCCTGATGTTGAGATGACAGAGCCTTCGTCTAGCATTTTCTACCCATCATCATCCATGAGACCCTCGGGGAACATTCCCGTTGAATCCTCCCTTGTTGTTTCGCTTGACCTTCCTTCAGCGATCACCCTGGGCTCAACATCGGTAGATCCTTTATCTGCTTACTCTTTTGTCACCCCTTGTAACGATGTGCATGTGAACCCCTCTTCTCATGATGATGAGTCAGGTAGCTTCGCCGTGTCAGGTGGTCTTTCTTCCACCAGTCACCCCATCTTCTATCACGATGATGACATTATGGAAGACATCCCCACCCCTGAATTTATCTATTCCCCCTTACATTGAACCCATGTGTTCACAACACATACACCTTATGGCCATTACATTGAAACCCAATGTTTGGGTAAGGGGGCACCCACATCTGAGAGACCAAGAGAAGAAATTCTCCACAACTCTCCTAGTGCATCTGGTCATGCTGACTTTAGTACCATTATTATTCAACATTTAGAAGAACCTCTAGAGTCCCATATCACTTCAGATCACTCTAGGGATGATACCCCTTATCATTCCTTCATCTTACATCAACAACCCCGTCTCTTAGACATTGTTGTTGACCAACCTATAGATTTTCTACGAGAGCATCAGTTCATTCTCTCCAAATCCTCTCTTTGGGATAGTGACACCAGGTATGCCATCCCGGAAACTTAAAGTCCATTTGATTCCTATATGCAGTACCAGAAGAGATTGGTAATCCTCCATTCCCTTTCTCAAACTGCATCACCATAACGAAAACAAATGGTGCACCACATCATTAAAATGTGTTTAGATTCCCCTTTTTCTAAATACATTTTAGCATGACCACAACATGCTTGGGGGAACCTATGACCCTCAACCATAACCCTCTTAAAAATCGAATTTCTTCACTTACAACACGTGTACTTGGGGAACCACTTTCCCTCCTTACTTGTCCTTGTTCTTGTTGATTTTCGTCATGAGATACCATCCTGTAATCATGTTTTCATGGTCCCCCATTAGACCTTTACTGTGTGGCAGCACCATCGAGTCACCCTTGTTTAGAGCATCCGAGTTGAGTCATCATTGCATTCATGGAGTCTAACCCGAGTCCCTTTGTACCCCGCTATAGTACTCCATCCTTCATTGTTTGGTCTCTCTCTTGTGTTGCACATCATGGCCTTCAGTCCCACGGTCCCCTATCCCTTATGATATTGTGTCAGTCGCTGCCATGTTATTCATGCCCTTTATGCTCTAGCAAGGGAAGTCATCCATTCGCTACTCGGTCCCCTCCATTCCATCATCATCATTGGTATTAGTCTGTCCATCGCTCTACTATTTTCTCTCATGCCTTAGTTGAGGATCTCTCATTGCCTCACCTATGGCGGACCTCCTTCTGTCGACATCAGCTACTTCATTCCAGCAGACAGGTCTAGAGGGCGGTGTACCTTGGTTCCAGCTTCCACTCTTGTTCGGTGCCTCGGATCACACAAAGGGATCTCTCATTACCCTTTGACTTGATTGTTTCTCCACTCCAGCTCCTTTCAGCATGATCTAGATCCATATGCTTGATGGTTCAGTGATGCAATAGCAACTTTTGGTGATTCCTAGGTGTGTGTGAGATGTCTCAGCCCTCATGAGGGGGTGGCCCTGCAGGTATCCCCCCACATGCCCGGATAACCTCTTCATTACAGCCTTCGATGCAGCTCCATATATTTGTTGATGTCAGCCTTAGCCGCTTGCCACGCCTCTTTGATTTGCATGTATCAGTCAGATTTTGTGAGCCCTTCCCCGCTTCTCGGGGGAATTTGGGTTGTATTTGTATCTCATGTACTCAGATATTATTGTATCAGTCCTGACTATTATCCCAGGCACAACATGTATGTGGGATCCCTCATTGTATTTTAATCTAGCTCATGTTTATGTCGTCTGTACTTTATGGTTCGGTCCCTTGTTTACTGGACACACTATTCTTTTGTACTTTGTCTCGGCGGGCATAGGTATGCCTCCCCCGCCGCCTTTAGCACAGGTACCCTCTCATAAAAAGAGACTTGTTGCACCTGTAAGTCTCGTCTCCTCAGGGTCTACTTCTTCAACACATTAGACTACCTTCCATTTCTCTCTCTAACTTCCCTTTTGATGTCTGGTGATTGAGTTCTTACAACGTACTTCGGTCATATGATTTTCTCCTAACACTCGCACGCTGGGGGGCAATCTGTTACACCATTTTTTGGTCATCTAACCTATTATCATTAGATGGACCCAAGTACACCGTGTAAGACCAATTTTACCCTACGTAAAATTGCTTTCACTATGTAAAATAGCTTAATAAAACACATTTATTAGGTTGTTTATGGTCTAAACAGGAAACCCCAAAAGGAAATATTAAATGAACCTATATTTGTTTGATTTTCCTCATGGAATAATTAATTAAAAAATAATTTAATTATTATTCCTGGTCATGTTTAACCCAAAACAAGGAAATTAATTAGATAAATCTTTATTTATCTTGTTATTTTCTAGGAATAATTATTTAAATCTTATTTAAATAATATTCCTTGTTAAATATGACTAAATCACTTATAAATAATTAAATAAATAATTATTTATTTGATTATCATTCAACCACTTCCTTAAAATGATAAACAAATCATTTATTTATTTATTATTTACAAATAAAGGGATTTGACCCAAGTCAAATACTTTTTCCCGACAACAAATATAATAAAATATTCCATAAAAGGTGGATCTAGATTTGGTTAATATTATTTTAATCATGCACCAAGATCTAGAATAACCCAATATTTTGTTATAAATAGGAGGGTTTTTCCTACCATTCTTCACCTTTTGTTGCCTATTAGATCACTCTAGATTTATACTCTTGGTCTGACTTTGAGCCATTATCATTGTCAAATTTTCCATTATTTGCTGTGTGAGCTCCCTTTGAGTTCTATCTTTGTCTGGGTTTTCTACACCAACAAGAGAGAGAAATACTAGATCTGAAGTGTTGAGGGACTTCCAAGAACCCATCCCATTGAGGAGAATTGGAAACACCTTCTTGTTTTCCTCCCAGGTGCCCTTAATACAAAAATTATTTCAAAAATATTGTTCTTGTCTTGTCTATTGGATGTATGGAGAAAAACCTTATTTTTACTGCTTAATGTCTCTTTATGCATAGATCTGGATTTTTGTAGCATTTTTCTTGATCAACTAACTATAGATCTGAAGATATTGGTAGCCATATTTGATGTTAGGGATATAAGTTATGCGTAGCTAAAGTGGTCCTTTTTCGTACACTTCGACAAAAGATTCATACTAACATAAAGCAGGAAGATCTTGGATGCTATTAGGAGGTAGGCTCTTGAACCATTTATTTACATCACCTCCTAGGCTCTGGGAAAAGATTCTCATTTTGACTGTATCATCATCATTTCCATGTAGTCAAAAGAATCCTCCATTTTATCTACATGTTGCTGGGCGGTGATGGACTCTTTGGCAGTGAAATGTGGGATCTTTGATTGATAATAATTGGGTAGGGGCACTAGAGGTTGAGGTAACATCAAAGGTGCATACCAAGCTACCATGATGATATTATGATGAGGTAAAGGGTTAGCTTGGGTAGCTGGTATATGGATGATAGGGATACTAGGACCAGTAGAGGTTTTTTGAGCAGATCTAGGGTGGGAGAGCCCCAAGTTTTGAATGAAGTGGGTGTCAGGAGGTGTAGATGGAGGGGTTCCTTTGTCCCTAATGTGTTTACCACTTTGAGGTGGTGAATCAGGAAGCTCAAGGTCTAGCTGATCTAGATCACTGAATGACCTAGTTCTTGGTAATCTATTTGGTTGGTCTAAGTCAAAGAATGGGTCTGATAGAGCTGTAAAATCCTCTGGAGCAGAGTTAGCTCTATAGATGTGACTAGAAATAGTTGATCTTCTAGGTGCAGGAGATCTCTTGAGGATGCTCTCAGGGTTATCATCTATTTCAAGTGGGTTTGGGTTGGGATAAGCTCTTGTATAGATGGTTCTTGAAGCCAGAATGTTGCTTTCCACTAATGAGATTAACCCTACTTGTTACTTCTATTGTGGTTGATGTTGTTATGGAGGCTAGTCTCCTAGTTGAGTCTTATGCGAAAACAAGATGTATCAGCAGGCATACTGATCACCAGTGGAGTCTTTGATCTTTTAGGAACTATGGAGTCGCCAGGTGGAGGGTTTAGGATGTTTCTGGGGGTACACTGTCCACCACAGTGCTTGTGAAATATCCCTTTGCAAGGATAACCCGAAAACACAACAAAATCTAACCAGAGATTGACTGGGAGGGCATTTACTAGATATGTCACCTCTAAGAGAGGGTGAGATCTGGACTGGCCCTTTCCAGACTCTATCTAAGAGTATGGGGTAAAACACACAAGGGGTAAGTGGAATGTAAGTGTAAATGTTTCACTACCAACCTGACCAAAGATTCTAGGTTTCTGAGGTTCTTGTGATGTGGTGAAATGAAAAATGCTCAAACATTCCCTAGCGGAGTCGCCATTATGTTGGGGTTCCCATGTTTTGGCCAGATTGGCAAGACCAAAAGATGAGACAGCATCAAAACCACTTTCAGACCTAAGGATCTAGCCCTCCTAGGTCCAGAGAGGGATCTCTCTATATTAGCAAAGGTTATATGTCTTTGAGGCTCTACGTTTTAAGATATTAGGCTAGTTATAAGCACAAGGTTTGTTTTTTTTATTGGTTTTGATTTGTTTTTTGGGAATCAGGAATGAAGGATTCAATATAAGACAAGGCAAGGCAAAGAAGATTTTAGGCAAAGAGAGATAAATTCATATATTATTCAAGACCATTGGGCAAATGGAGTCAAGAAAGGGTTTACTTGCTGGTCAATATGTTGGCTTTCATTTGGGCTAGTCATCTAAAGCATTGGATCCTAAAATGATAGGTCGAGTGAAACAATTAGGAAAGACAGTGAAAGGACGAGGGTAAACCAATTTCTATCTATAGATTAGGTCAGAGGTCATTTAACTCCGGACCTGCTTGGAAATACTCTTAGGAAACTCTCAAAGAAGGGCAAGGAACAACTTGAGGGAAACTTTGATAGGTTTAACTAACTGAAAAGGATCCTAGTGAGACAGGGATAGAGTTCTACACTCCCAGTGTTCCCAATTCATTCAATCAAACTCTAACAAGAACATCTAAGAAGCAGATTCATTAACTCATATATCAGCCAGTAGGCAATAACATCCACTACACTGGTTAAATCAACTGAAACTAATTCTTAGATAACACATCTACCATAAAACATTAAGGCAAGGAGAGCAGAAACATAGGGTGCCTAACAAGGGAAAATCCTATGCTAGATTTCTGATGTAAGCCAAAAGAACTGAAATGGAGTGAAATAAAACACAGAGACAGAAAAACATCACCGTAGCTTTAGATCATGATCCAAAGAAATGTGCTTTTCATATTAAGAGAAACACCAATCAGGTACAACATTTTCCAATAGCTTGAAATTCAGTTTGAAAACATACTCCTCAGCCTATCTTACAACTTTACATAGTGAGCATGCCTCAAGAGAAAATCTTGCAATTCTTAGATATCTCATCAAAAACCTTTTACAATATTTTCTCATGAATTTTATAGTTGAAAGAGAGCAGAGGAGGTAGGTGAAGAACTAAATGAAGAATTAAAACTCAGAAAAGAAAGGGGGCCGAAGCCCATTCTGTTTTAAATCTTATGCATTAATCTCTGGCACGTCTTGGATGAAAGAATGATCTTCTTCGGCTTCCATTTACTCTGGTATGGTCCTGATGTACTTTTGGCTGCAGAACTCTGTAGTACCTTTGGTGCATAAACAAAATGGTAAATAAATGAATGAATGGTCTGCCATACTGCATTAACAACTGCCTTGGTAGCTTAGGACTGTAGTCAAGGCGGAAATCTTCTCTGGAACACGGTAAATAATGGAGATGGTATGGGCACTTTGTCCTTTTCCCAGGTAGGAGCGTTTCTGCTGATGTAGCTGCCTTGATGACTTTGTTTCTGTGCATTGAACTCTCTGCTGCTTTATTTATATCTCTATCTGCGAAATATTGCCGCTGTGATAAGGACTGTGTAATCATGGCAGCCTTTCCCACCTGATTACCCTGCAAAACACGGGACTGAGTTATGAAATCCATGCATAGGGGGAATGGCTATGGAGGACGGGAAGAGTGGTAGCGCGGCGGTGGTGAAATGGTGTTTTTGGCTAAAACAGAGGTGAAAATGCATAAATGTGGCGTAAACCATGAACAATAGGGTTTTGATGAAAGAACGTGCATGGGATGTTCGATCATGGTCCAGAGACGTAGATCAGTGGCAGAGATCGAAACAACGGGACGATATATGAAATAAGGTAGAACAAATATGAAACATAAGACTTTTAATGAAAATACGAAACTTTGGTTAAAACCGGAAATGCAAAGGCAATAGAAGAAAATGCAATAAAACGTGCGGACATGAACGTACAAGGTGGGACCCGGCGGGGGGCGGAGGGCGATTAGATCTGAGCCATCAGATCTTCAGATCCAACAGACGGTTGTGATTAATTCGGAGCATCGCAATAGGGAAGGGGCAGGGGGAAACATTTGATAAGTTCAGATTGCGATTGGGAACTGGGATGTGATGACTGTTGGATTAGCCGGGAGATGGACGATTAGGATCTGTTCGGAGTAATCGTAATCGGGGGGGGACAGGGGTGACACATATCAAAGTTCCGATTGCGATTGGGCGGGAAGTGCGATGACCGTTAGATCGTGGGTTAAACGGACAGTCGAGATCGGACCGAGAGATGGCGTGATCAAGAATCGGAGGGAGGGACTTGCGATCAGTCGGAGGGGAAAGAAATCGGCGGGGAGTGCGATTGCGATCAGAAGGGAATTGCGATTGCGATGATCGGAAGGGAGCTGTGATCAATCGCATCGCAAACATTTGCGATTGTCCGATTGAGGGACTTAACATAAGCATTGCGGTTACAAAGGTTTTCGATTAGCATGGGCTGTCCATACCCGATAACAGATCAACGGTGGATAACACATCGCGGGACTTATAGAGTAGGGCAATCACATCGGATATTTTTCGATGTAACAAAGGATTTTGCCCCTCCGACAACTTCCGATTGTGATTAGCTCCCAAGGCTTTAAGCGCTTGGTCTTAGCGCAAAGGGTATATGTGGGGAAGTGGTTGGGGCTAGCGGGAAAAGGGGCTAAGCCCTATTACAAGGTTGAAAATTGGGTTTTTTCCCAGTTTTAATGAAATTTAAGATTGGTAATGGGTAACGATAAGGGAGAAAAGGGGAAATTTAGCCAAACAAAGGGCAAGGGTAGGATTCAAAGGGGATTTTGGGTATGATTTTGAGGGTAAAGGGAAAAAGGAGTACTTTGTAAAAGGGGGAAAAAGGGGTAAAATGGGACATTTTGCAGAGGTACAAGGGGCAAATGAAGGTCTTTTGGAGCACAATTTTTGCAATCAGTGAGGCTCATTGACCCAGAACAACAGAGGGGAAAAATCAAAGAGCAGGGAACATGAAAGGCTTCAAGGATGATGTGTTTTCAAGGGAAATTCATTCCGTGAAGGCTCACAAAACAATATAGCCCCTTTCTTTCTTGTCAAGGAATTTATAAGGGGCTAACAATAGGTAGGGTGTGTTTTTATCAGTCTTAAAGGACCTTAAATGCTTTAAGAACAGTGATAAACCATACACTAATTACTAGACAAACAAGAAGAGTTGGAGAGGTCCCAAGTTGGCTGGAAGGTGTCCTAGCATTGTTAAAACAAAAACAAACCTTGTCTGCAAAATCAAAAGAGGAAAGCAGTGATCATAATGTGAAAGTTTTGTCATTTTAAAGTGTCCTCTCTATATGGTGAAAAATCAAACTTCGTGCAGCCTCCATAGTCCAAAAATCAGATTCTGTGATTGAAGGTGTCTTTTTTACTTTGTGAAGAGCAGTTAATCAACAAAAGAGCATTGTTTGAAGGGAAGGGTGTTTGTTTTTGTCAAAACACAAGAGTCCCTTCTTCACCAAGAGACCACCAACACACCTTTCAAGACCTTTTCCCAAGCACAGTAATAACTTGACTGTTTTCTTTTCATTTGAAAAACACTTGTTGATTGGCATCAAAGAGGATTAAACAGTGACTTATAAGGAGGATAGGGTGTTGTTGAGAAACCATTTCA
This sequence comes from Pinus albicaulis, assembly GCA_034641835.2. Lineage (NCBI taxonomy): Eukaryota > Viridiplantae > Streptophyta > Pinopsida > Pinales > Pinaceae > Pinus > Pinus albicaulis. Next base: position 1,079,626,412 of record CM076572.1, on the reverse strand, counting down.
AGGACCATTTTAGACAGCTTATTGTTGTCAGTTAGCAAAGAGTATCCAAAACAAAAAGCCTCCCAGGCAAGACAGTAGAAGTTTCCTTCATAGGAGGTTTGAACCTGTTTCAACTGAAGAGGTAAATGCTCATCCATTAGTCCTGTTTAACTTTCATGAGGTTGGATGTCTAGATTTTTGTCAAAGGGTGTAGGAGGTGAAAAGCTATCTCCCCTTGACACATCTTTGTGCTTTGAGATTTCAAGAGAAACGTTTTCAGCTAGAAGACTTGGATTTCAAGTTTTCTCCTAGATCCATTTCCAAGGCCACCAAAATCCCTTTTTTGGAGAGAAGTGGTTTAAACAGAGCCACCTAGACTCATAACAGTACAAACCTTTTTTGAAGTTGGAGCATTGGGATACATGTCCATCCATCTTTCCCTTCTCATATCTGTTGACTAGTTATGCTCCCATCATGAAGATAATCATGAAATACTTCACTTGCGAGGGAAGGTTCTCCTGGATCTATGCTTACCATGTCTAGTTTCTCATGCATTTCACAAGAGCCCAATTGTTAAATCTCCCTTTCTTCCTCCATAGAAGTATTGAAAAATGGCCTCCACTATTCAGAAAAGACCTCCTTCTCAGCAGTCATCTTTCCTTTTCCATCATTCCCTCATCAAGGTTGTCATTCTTCATCAGCTTGAGAAGAAGGGAATCTCCTGGGACACTTTCATTGCACATCCAAATTTTGCCACCGTACCTTCATCCCATGCATCTCCTTCACCTTCCACTCAGCATCTTTTGCCTTATTCAAGTAAGCTCATTCCCAAGAAGCTAAAATTTCCCATAATCAGTGAAGAAGGGCAGCATAGTGAAGAAGAAGAAAAATATGATGAAGAGCAACAAGATGAAGAGCAGCAAGATGAGGAGGGGCAGCATGATGAAGAGGAAGAACAACATGATGAGGAGGGGTAGCAAGATGAGGAAGAAAAATAGCATGATGATGAACAACAACAACATGGTGAAGAAGGGTAGCAAGGTGAAAAAGAGCATAGTAAAGAAGGTTAGCAAGGTGAAAAAGAACACAGTGAGGAAGGGAAACAAAGTGAAGAAAAACATAGTGATGATATGTAGCACGGTGAGAAAGAAAAGAGCCATGAAGAAACTAAAAATAGTGGCAAGAATGATGAGGGAAGTAATAAGGTCAAAGAGCCAATAGAGCATGTGCTAGCTGCCTCTCCTCGGCAAGAGGCCATGCTTCCTTCTCCAAAAGTGGCCAAACCCCAGACATCAAGGAAAAGGGTGCCTCAAACTATAACTCCAAATGTCACTAGGGCCCTCTGAAGGAGGGGAAATTTCCCAAGTAGCCCGTTGTCGAATTAACCAAGAGGAGGAAGACCAAGAAGGCCACCCAAAGCAAGGGAAAGGAGAAAGAAGAAAGCAGCCATGAGAAGGAGAGGGACTTTGACATAATGCAAATCCAAAGTGAGGATAGTGACAATGAGGCCCGAATCCTAGAGACTCTCTTGATCAATAGAGAAAAACAAATTGATGCTTTGAGGACAGATCTAGAGAGGTCTAGAAACTTCAATCACTTCTTGCAAACACAAAATAAATAGATGAGTGTCCACATGGTAGTATATGAGACACGGGCCATCAAATATAAAAAAAAGGTCTCCAAGGCGCAAGCTAAATTGGAAGAAATCATGGGCAAGTTCAATGATATCGAAGGTGAGGATCAGCCAAGGAGAAAGAGGCCAAGGACCATGGGACTCAGAAGAGCCCTTGAGAAACAAAAGGAGGAAGAAGCTGCCCTTCTCCAATCTATTCCTCTCACTACTTTGTTCACCCAAGAGATAGAGAAAAATCGAGAAGCATGTCTTGAGAGGGTGAATGATCACTTGGAAAATAAGTTGGAGAAGGCCAATAGAGTTTTGGACCTTCAAAGGAGGATGAATGGGCACTGTAAAAAGCTCAATCAGTTCGCCCGGCAGAAATTGAAGGTCACACAGGAAAAACTCAAGGAAGCTCAAAGGAGGCGCCCGACACCAAAAATGAAGAAAGACACCTCAAAGCTCCAAATTTTGGCCTCAGCTTCTTACCATGTTTCTGAAAACCCTTGAGGGTCATGCTCGCCAAAATTGGGTGAAATTCAACAAGTTTTGGATTTTTGTCATTTTTGGGTTTTTGGCTAAAAATCATGGGCATCGCCATTTCTGTTTGGGGCATCCTAAAAGGATGAAATGGTATCATTGGATGCCATAATTTTAGGGGAATATACTCAGCGATTTTTAGATCAATTGAAGATGATTTTCTCCCCCAAAATGGCGAAGAACACTCACTTTTTCCACACTTTGCCCCGTTTATCAGCAAAGTCTATTTTTTTGGGTTTTTACACACAAGTCAGATTTTGATAGACTTCTAGTGATCAGTTTGGATAGAACTAAGAATTTTCAGAAAATAGACATTCAGATCTTTCCAACGAGCTATCACAGACCTCGTTTTGACATTAGGAAGGCCTCCAAAAGTTTCTGACAAGACAGAGGACTTTCTGCTGATATATTTCTTAAGTATTTTTGTGAAAAATGTACTTTTCTAAAGTGACTTTTCCTCATGTGCGTTTAGCTATTTTTGGGCATGATTAGTTATGAAAATTAAATATATTTTCCATTTTTGAGCATTTTTGAGTTATTTTATTAGATATTTTATGCCTTGGGCTTTGCAAAGCCTCAAGGACAAAATCAGATATTTTTGATGGGCCAATGAGATTGCAAGTTGCACTAGGAGGTTTTCCCTCATCTTGGCCTATATATTCCAAGAGAATTCATTGTAAATGAGGCTGAAATTGATGAATAGAAGCAATATATGGCTATACAAGCTTGGAAGAAACACTTGTCTCATGCATTGGATAGTTACTTGAATGTTTTTGGATGATGAAGGAGGTCTGTTGTTGGATTCCTTGACTTGGTAAAATGGTATAGTGTCCCTTTCTGTTATGATTCTTAGTTTTCATTCATAATTCCATGTTCTTGCTTGCTATAAGACAATAGAGAATAGATTTGAGACATGCCTTTGGAGGCACCTCAAATTTCCTATTTCTTTATAGCTTCTATGTTTTCTTCCTTCTTAGTCATATCAAAGAATCCTTGATTGCTCTTTGATAACTGAAGAAATTGTTTGCTTGTTTCATTTATGGTTTTATGCATGTTAAGTATGATTCATGGTATGCCCTGCTTACTCATGGATAGTCATAGCTCCACCTCTGAAACCTCTCTTTGGTTTTTTGATTGTCATTTCTTGAACCAAGGAGGTCTTGTACTGATTTTTCCCTTTGCCTAAAACTATGCAATCTTGCTTCAAAGTGCCCAATAATTTGAAATACTATGCTTAGGCAGTTCCTCATAGTGATTTGAGTTGTTTGTTTGTCTTAAATGTATTTCCCCAAAGTATGATAGCAATTTCCTAAAGTTAGAGAGTCATATCTCTCTATGTATTGCTTGAATGTTTATTTCTATGCATTGATCAATTTATAGTTACATTTCTCATGATTAATGGTTAGCTCTACCATGTTTATGTCAGTTATTAAACTATTTATTTTTGAAATCCTTTGTTCTTCACAAATTTAGTGTCCATCCCACTCCATTTTACCCAAAGATCCATTTTACCTCACTCAAATCGGCCCTTCAATAGCCTTATATCACCATCTAAAATCTTTCTTGACCTTTTTGACCCCATAGCCCAGTTAATCTGACAATATTTTTATCTATCTTAGTCTTTGATCAGTTCATCCCTCACAAACCTAAAAGAAAAACCAAAAACCTACTTCATAACTAGCCTAAAATCATAAACACAAGAAGAAAACACATAGATATCCCTTACACAAATAGAGAGAGCCCTCTCTAAGTCCAGGAAGGCTAGGTCCTTGGGCTTCAAATATTGGTTTGATGTTACCCTGTCACTTGGCTTGCCAATCAGCCAAATCACGGGACCCTAACACGCAGCCGTATCATATTTTCGGAGATACCCTTTATCGTGTTGGATTCGATTCTGTGCTCCGCCGATGTCTGAACCTCGAGGAATCTGAGAAAGTTTTAAATGAATACCATAGTGGCGCCTGTGGTGGTCACATGTCTGGTTATTCCACTGCACGTAATATCCTTCGTGCTGCTATTTCTGCCTGTCTATTTTTAAAGACTACATTGTCGCAGTACGCAAACGCCATGTGTGTGAGATATATCAACACAAGATGCATGTGCCACTTGTTCCTTTACACCCTTTCATTACCGTTGGTCCTTTTTCCAAATGGGGCATCAATTTTATGACGTGTAACCCTCGTTCGGCCAGGGGGCATGCCTATATCATCGTCGCCATCGATTATTTTATGAAATAGGTCGAAGCAATGCCTACACTGGCTGGGGATGGTAAGACAACAACACAATTCATATTCAATCATGTTATTGTTCGGTTTGGTGTCCCTCAAGCCATCGTTACTGATCATGGTCCACATTTTCGGGACTATATGATGGCAGAAATGACGTCTAAGTTGGGTCTGCAAAATGACAGCTCAACGCCGTATTACTCTCAAGCTAATGGCCAGGTTGAAGTCGTAAACAAAGTTCTTATTACTATGCTTCAACGAAAAATTGGGATCCATAAATCAAATTGGCATCTCATGTTGTTTTTAGCTCTATGGGCTTACCAAACATCAATTAAGAGTGCAATAAGATTCACCCCATTTCAGTTGGTGTACGGTCTAGAAGATACTCTTCCAATTGAGTGTGAAATTCCTTCACTCAAATTAGTTGTGGAATTACTGCCTAATACTTCACCTAAGGAAGAGCATCTCCTCTATTTATAGATATTGGATGAAACTCATCGCTTATTTGCTTTGGCCATCGAAGCACAAAAGAAGCATATCAAAGCTCAATTTGACCAAACAGTTTCTCCTCGTTCTTTTATCGAAGGCGACCTCGTTCTCTTGTATGACCAGGCCCATGACAAGCTAGGGGCAGTAAAATTCTAACCCATGTGGCATGGGCCCTACATCATTAAAAATGTGTTACAGAATCGGGCTTATGAGCTTATTGATTATGAAGGTCATCCCTTAGCACAACCGAGAAATGGGTTGTATTTGAAAAAATATTATGCTTAAGTCATTCATGCATGACATGTGTACATAGGTGATTTCTTTTTGTTTTTGTGCATATTTAGGTTTGATGTGCTTTGTGAGCTTTTTTCTGCTTATTGGGTATTGTTGGTTTTGCAGATGTCTATTACCCCTTATGTTGGTTTCATGGATGGTGCTTCCCGTAGTACCAGGAGTTTGTCTTTGGCAACCTAGGTAATTTATAATCCTGCTGGTGAGTTGATTAACCTACAAGGTATTTTCCTAGGTCAAACAACAAACAACGTCGCTGAATATAGTGTTGTTGTGGAACTATTAACCAAGGCTGTTGGGCCAAAATTGCAATCTACGGATAAATTACACTTTCCTAGATAGGTGTTAGTCTATAAAAACATGTGAAAGACTATACTACTATTTCTCCTAACTTATAACAGATACACAGAGAGGATTGGATGCTTACTTGTTTCAGTTTTTTCCAAATGACTCCTTCCTTCGCTTCTGCTACAGCTTCAAATTCAAGCGGTTTGTTGGCTGAATGCTTCCTGCAAGAAAGAACACCGAAACAACAGAAGATGCAATAATATAGATATCTATTCAAGCTAGTTAGCTAAATCAGTTAAGCATAAACTACATTCATCAACCAAGATCTTACAATATGGAAAATCAAAGTTAACATATATGCATGTAGGGAAAAAATAAATACTCTTTATTGATGATAGAAGGAGAGGTTACAACCTAGTGACTGATTTGGAGTGACCTTCCAGCATAGTTCCCAAGCCTCATCATAGCATAAATCTCTCCAACAGCAGCTCCACAAATCAAACTCTCAATTAAAAATTCTCCAACATTTCTCTACTCAAATTCTTCCTCTTCAAACACTTAGATCTGTGTTAAATTTATAGATGAACTGTAGGTTGTTTGCAATCAATAGATTTCCAAAAATAGGCAAGACATGTTTCCATTCATGTAGATGTCAAATGGACACTTGGATCTGAAGCTTGACACATGTGAACTCTTCTAGAAGGCACTGGCCAAGTGGAGATTCCGGAACAATGAGAATTTTGTTTCCAATGTGACCAACGCACCTTTGAATGTTAGGAAGTGCTTTGTAGAGCAGCCTTGCATGGGGCTACCTAAATATGCAATGCACTTAGGCCCCTTAGAGCCTGTGTTGGTGAGATTTCATATGCTAAATAATAAGCTTCAAACCATGGAAACCTTTGCTTGATGAAAGTCTGGCTTGATTTGTCTTGTTTTTTGTCTTAGGGCATATAGCAACTGAGATGATAGGGAGTGATAAACCCTTGATCATCGGTCCTGGAGATGATTCCCAGTTAACCAGGTCATTGGGAATGGTGCCCAAATTGACCTATAACAATTTCCCCCTAAAGCATGAGATCCAAATAATAAGAAAATTTGATTGAGATGCTTTACATTGTGATGAGAATGGAAACAAAGTGGAATGGTCACCTGCATCAATATTACAATACATTACATCATGATATATCCTCTATTGATCATAATTGATGAGGGTAGGCATTCCCATAGTCAGCACATAAAACAATATAATAACATGTACACAGTTTAGAAAGTCGTCTACATTGGAATGTTACCTAGATGCAGACACGCCTACAGATATAGGCCCATGTTTGGATGACAATCTGTATGTAAGGTCACCATACAGATGATGTGTACAACAATCCTGAAATCATAGATCATTTGGATGAAACTAGATCTGGGGTCTTCTTATCTCATTCACTCGATCATTCGGGTATGTTACACCATTTTTTGGTCATCTAACTTATTATCATTAGATGGACCCAAGTACACCATGTAAGACCAGTTTTACCCTAAGTAAAACTGCTTTCACTATGTTAAAATAGGAAACCCCAAAAGGAAATATTAAACAAACCCATATTTGTTTGAATTTCCTCATGGAATAATTAATTAAACCATAATTTAATTATTATTCCTAGTCATGTTTAACCCAAAATCAAATAAATTAATTAGATAAACCTTTATTTATCTTATTATTTTCTAGGAATAATTATTTAAACCTTATTTAGATAATATTCCTTGTTAAATATGACCAAATCACCCACAAATAATTAAATAAATCATTATTTATTTGATTATCTCCCAACCACTTCCTTAAAAAGATAAATAAATCATTTATTTATTTATTTTTGACTAATCAAGGGATTTGACCCAAGTCAAAGACCCTTTCCCTCCAACAAATATAATAAAGTATTCCATAAAAGGTGGATCTAGATTTGGTTAACATTATTTTAATCATACACCAAGATCTAGAATGACCCAATATTTTGTTATAAATAGGAGGGTTTTCCCCATCATTCTTCACCTTTTTTTGCCTATTAGATCACTCTGGATCTATACACTTGGTCTCATTTTTCATCATTTGCTCCCATTGAGCTACATTTTTGCATTGGGTTTATTACACCTACAAGAGAGAGAAAGCTTAGATCTGAAGTGCTGAGGACTACAAAGAACCCATCCCATTGAGGAGAGCTGGATACACCTTCTTGTTTTCCTCCCAGGTGCCCTGTAATATAAAAATTCTTTCAAAAAATTGTGTTCTTGTCTTGTCTGTTGGATGCATGGAGAAAACCCTTTATTTTACTGCTTAATGTCTTTCCATACATAGATTTGGTGTTTTGCAGCTATTTTCTTGTCTAACTAATCGCAGATCTGAAGATATTGGCAGCCACTTTTGTTGTTAGGGCTATTAGTTATGTGTAGCTAAAGTGGTCCTTTTTCGTACACTTCGACAAAGGATTCATACTAACAAATGGTGACTCCACACAGGTTTTAAATTACGACCGCTGTCGTTTTTCATATTCCTGCATATCCAGCTACTTCAGACCCTAGGGTTTCTTTTCAGTTGTTTATTTTTCCTATTTTTATGTTGTTTTTCTCACATAAAACCCTAAAACATTAAAATTTCTAACTTCCGTGTGTTTCTGGCCCTATTGCGCAGGTAAGCGACACCAGCCGCAACTGAGACGGCAACTTTTCTGAAAATCTGCCGCCGAGACAACCGGAACTAGGGGTCGCACTTTTTGGCCCTAAACCTGCGACCTGGACCTCCAGGTCACACTTTTTAGCCTGTTTCCTGCGACCTGCACTGAAATCAGGTCAGAAACTACGACCTGCCCTTTTTTCAGCAATTTTTCTGCAATTTTTCTGGGTTTTTCTGCAGCTTCTGTCAGGGTCCTCCAGCCTCTGTCTCAGCCTGTTTTGACCAAGTTCTGATCTTTTTTTACTCATCTAAGTGGGAACCTAGCCCCTTAGGGCTTTAGTACCCTCCACTTTTTTTGGAAGAGTTTTAAGTTGTTTCAGCCGTCTGTTTTTCAGAGCTTCAGCCTCCTTTTTCCAGATCTGTTACCTCCCTTTCAGATCCTTTGAAATCAGCCTTTCTTCCTTTCAAATCACCTCCTGTCGTTTTGTTTGGACCTCTTTTGAAGGCCTCCACCTTGCACCCTCCGGTTTTTTGCTGATTTCCTTCCTTTTTCCAGCCACCTTGCCTCTATCTTTTGGCTGTGATCTGCACCTCTTTTCAGCAACCTTGTCCTCTAGATCCCTGTCCCCTTTGACCTTAGATCTATTGGCCCCCTTTTCCGTGTGTTTTACATAGTTTTTCCCTTTCTTTTCAGCATAGTTTTGAGAGACCCACCTTCTTGGGTTAGATAGATGCACAAGTAGCTGTTATTTTTCTGTTATTTCAGCATTATATTATGTTCTCTGTAGGTTTATTTTCAGCTACGCAACACACTTTTTCTTGCTCTCAAAATGGAAAGGGTTTAAAAATTAAAATTAATGCACACCACACACTGACCCTAAGCGAAGAAGCGCCTGGTTAACACCGCCTGGCAAAGACTCTAAAATCAATTGTCACTGCACCTTATCTGCCCTTGACATTACTTGATTCTGTCCCTTTCTTCCCTTGTCGGTTTCCTTCTTCCTGTCATCATTGCGCCCCCAAGGCGCCTTTCCCGGAGACTTCTTGGCCTTCACCCTCAGTTTCTGGTTGATCGACCTGCTCCGCACCGCCATCGTCAAGCCAGTCCACCTTCGAGTCCACACTCCGACTCCTCCCCTGATTCATCGGGTCCTCCTTCTCCTCCTGGTTCTCCCCCTGTCACCTTCACTATGTCTGGTCCAGGGCCTAACACTAGCAGTTCTCCCGGCCCCAATTCCAGCCCTACTACTAGCGGAACCGCCACAGGAACTACCCCGGCCACCCCTGTGCTGCCGTACATTGCAGGCCTCAGCCTCCCCGATTTCCATCAGTTGATCAATGACCCCATTCACCACAATGCTAACTGGCCCGCTATGCCAACCAAGCTCCCCTCAGACATCCCTAAGTTTGAGGGCCTTAATGGAGAAGATCCAACTAATCATGTCCGATCTTTCCAGATGTGGTGTTCCTCCAATTCCATTACCGATGACTCCATCCGTCTTCGTTTGTTCCAACGCACGCTTACCGGCGAAGCTTCTAAATGGTATGTTGAACAAGCCACCTCTACCCATACCACCTTTGAGACTCTTTCCCAAGCCTTTTTGTCGTACTTCCAGCTCCCCCTCCGATACGATACTGGCACGGAGCTCTTGACTTCCTTTAAGAAAGCCTCTTCAACACGCCTTTCCGCCCATGTTCAGGAATGGCGACGAAGACGGAGCTTATGTCGAGCCCCTCCCTTCGAAGATCGGGTTTACATGGACTGGTTCCTGCGCACCCTTCCCGCTCCCATTGGAAAAGATGTCGCCTCTCATTTTCCTCAAACTGAAGAAGCCGCCCTCCAAATAGCCTTGAAATATGACCTGATCTACGCTCAATCTGGTTATGTTTATATCGTTCTTCCTAACATCCCTAGGCCCGGTGGCGCTAACACCCCTGGGGCATCTCATTCCACCGACGGTATCGTTGGATCCCTTTCCCATCCATACGCTCAACCTCCTATGGGCTATGGTCTCCCTCAGGGAGGGGCCAGCTCCTCCAGCACTCTTCCCCCTCCCGGTAGCATGTATCTAGGATACAGCATGCCTCCTCCTTTTTCCCAACCTCCTGCTTACCCCAATGTTGCCCAACCCACCCATTACCCTTATCCGCAGCCTGGTGCACCAGCTCCTCCAGCATATGCGCTTCCTCCTCCCTTGCCTCCTCAACCCCAGCACCAGCACCTACAGCCCCCTCCAGGGCAAGTATTTGCGCAACAGGGCGTGACTAATCCCCCTTCTTCTCAAAGAAGGCGGAGAGGTAACCAAAACCAATCTACCCCTGGTACCTGAGGACCCAATTCTAGTGTGGACCCTAACACTGGCAACCAGCAACAGGGCTTTCAGCCCAAGCCGGACAGGCCGCTTCGCACAAACAAGCCTTGTTCGTGTTGCGGTGTTTTTGGTCATTACACCCACGATTGTCCCCTCTTACCCCAGATGCAGCAGATGTGGGAATCTCAAGCCACATTGCACGGACAACACGCCTCCCCTCATGCTCCTCCTAATGTGGCCACTACCCAGCCAGCTGTGTTTACTGATCCTTTCCCTCAACAAGGATTCGTGGCTACCCAACCGCCCGACAACCAGGTAGCCGCCCCCCCTTCCATTTCTGGTTCCTCTGATTACCAGATCCTTATGATGCACTCCAATCCTACCCCATCCATCGATCTTCACCTTCAAACTCGGTCTCGTCAGTACCCCAAGCCTCCTGCTCAGTCTGCCCCCGAGCCTCCCTCTTCAGGTTCTATAGAGCCTCTTTCGACATCCAGTGGTCCCTTACATATCCCTCAACTCAAAGCTGAGGTCCCTACCAAGATCCCTAAGGGACCATTACGTCGAAATGCTGCTTCTGGTCGAGCTGCTCATTCGTATAGCATAGTAGATGATCTGGCGCAGTCTCCTGCTGCCATTTCCACACTGGAACTCCTCCAGTCGTGCCCTTCCCAAAAGAAGGCTCTATTATCTACCGTGGGCGCTGTAGATCCTACTGATGACCAAATGATTGTTTTCGACACCACTCAATCGGACCATCCTCCCCTCCCTCCTTCCGTCGCCTTCCAAATCCCAGTCAAAATCCGGAACGCCAACGTATCCCGGTGTATAATTGACGAGGGGGCATCCACATGCGTGATGTCCGCTTCGGTTTGGAAGCAACTCGGATCTCCTGAGCTGGCCCCTTCCACGATCACCCTTCGAGCGTGGGACGGTCATGCCTCCCAGCCCATTGGCCTGTTTCGTAATTGTCCTATCACCCTCGCCGGTAAGACTATTTGCGTTGACGTCGAAGTCATCGACGCCCCACTAGATTACAACATTCTATTGGGGCGAAGCTACACCTATGCTATGTCTGCTGTCCCATCCGCGGTCTTTCGCAAGATGTCTTTCCTCCATAATGGAAAGATAGTCACCATCGACCAGTTGACATATCATGAGCCAAAATCTCAGACCTCCCCTGAGACGACTATCTCTTCTGTAGCCAACAATAAAACCGTTGATTCCTTGACCAGTGTCTCCCTCGGCGTTTACAAAGATTCCTCCCTGCTTGGAACTTTCCCTAACCTTCCTCCTCCTCCCATCACTGATCCCAGCTCCTCGAATGTTTGCATGATGCAATCGTCTCAGGCTGCCCGTAAGCGGCCTACCTCGGCTAGTCAGCAACCTCCCCCTCGCCCTCCGCAACCTACTCCTAGCCATTCGTCTCAGCCAGCCGGACCTCCTCCTTCTAGACCTACCCCTACAGCTGGTCTCCCTGAACCCCTTTACCCTCCTGGATCGGTTCCTCCTGGACTTAACCATCTCGAAGCCATCCCTCCTGGTCATTACCCTGCTGGGCAGATCCCTTTCCTAGCTCCCCCTCCCGGAGTATATTCTGTCCCCGTCATGGCCACCCTCTCTCTCCCTAACTTGACCTTGGGCATCCTGGTCTGGTACCTTGATCCCCCAGCCGCTACCCCTCCTGGTCACCCCAAGCCCTATATGGCTTTGACACCGGTTCAACTGGTCCCCCTAGCTTCCTCCGTTGCCTCTGTGCCCCCAACACCTCCACAGGACCCTTCTCCTGTCGTGACGGCACTCGGGAAGAAAGGCAAAGCCCGCAAGGGGGCACCCAAAGACAAGACTACCATGACTGACCCAGTCCCTCCACCGCCCGCAAAGCCTTGCGCTTTATGTGATGTCACTGGTCATGCCACCCATTCTTGTCCTGAGTTTCCCCGTATTCAGCCCATGGTTAAAGTCGCGTTCCCCGAGTCTACGGTCCCTGAAGCCCCCATTCCTTCTTCGTCCGTAACCAAGAACCCCAAGACTCTCCGCACCAACAAGCCGTGTGCTTTGTGCGGCGTTCATGGCCATTACTCCCACCATTGTCCTCACCTGACGCACTACCATGCCTCCTTAGAGGTAATCCGAGAGTATGAGGTTGAACAAAATCAATCCGCCTCTCCTATCCTCGTGCATTATGCTTCAGGTCAACCTGAGGATCCCCCCGCTCCCATTGACATTCCCCCCCTGATGTTCAAATGACGAAGTCTACTGTAACCATCCTTTACCTATCTTCCTCTGTGAGACACTCGGAGCCTAGCCCGTCTGCATCCTCCCCTGTTGTGTCCCTTGATCACCCTGTTCCTCCTCATACCCGAGATCACTCCACTTGTGTCTCTGTTGACCTCCGCAGCCCGAGTCCTCACCATGTTTCCGATAGCCCTCATACACCTCCTTGTTTGAGTCTTGATCATCCTGCCCCTTACACTCCCCCCTTCGGTTGACGCCCGATGATTTCTGTACACTCACGTTGCCGTCATTTCCTTTCATCCCCTCATTTATTGTCTTGTCACACCATTCTGCAGGACCCCCCGTCCACACCCTTTATCGGCTACGCCGATGGTACAAGTCGCTACTCCAGGAATCTAGCCTCGGCAGGTTGGGCCATCTTCACCCCCTTGCATGCCCTTGTTCTTTTTAACGGGGTATGCATTGGTTCTGCCACCAACAATCAGGCCGAATATGATGCAGTGCGTGGTCTGTTAGCTGATGCCCTCTTTCATCGCATCCTCCATCTACACGTTCGTTTGGATTCCCTGCTTCTTGTAATGCAACTCAATGGTGTTTATCGTGTGCATAACCCTGTGCTATTTAGACGCTATTTACGAGTGAAAATCTTAATACGTGCGTTTGAAACCATAACTTTCAACCATGTACCTCGAGAACAGAATCACTATGTAGATAGTATTGCAAACCATGTTCTAGATTGGAATTTATCACACACATTTCATACAAGACAATAACATTAAATCAACCATCAAAAGATGATGCATATCCATAATATGTGTCGCAAAACATATGTTTAGAGTCCATCTACTCTGATACATACGACATGCCCATAGCATGTTACAAACAAAAACCCAAAACTGGGGGCACCGCCTGCCCCTACATACATCATAGGGGGCACCACATGCCCCTACCCCTAATCACTCTCTGGAGGCTCCCGGGCCAATGGCTCTGCCCCTGCAGCATGTAGATCATGCATAGCCTGACCGGCCATCGCCATGCGCCGCATGACACCTCGCCACTCCGAGGAGAGACCCACACATGGCTCTATGTACTGGTCGTCTAAGTCCTACCACCCGCGCTCGGATACTCCGGTCAACAACCTTCCGCATCTACGGTGGATTTCCTCTAGCAGGGCGGCTGCATCCTCATTCTGCGCCATTCTCGACCCACTTGGACCTGTAGCTCCAGACACTGCCGGTCGTCCCATATATCCAGCCGGTTTTACCAGTGCTATATCTGCATACCAAAAGTACATGAATTAGTATCATCAATTACTATTCAAAAACTTTAACATGCCCACATAAGAATAGCAATTTTTCACTTACCATCGGGCCCCCAGACTCGACCAGGCGGAAGTGGCAGATCCGGATCCCCACAGTAGCTCATCCCACTATAGGGGTAGTCGTCTATGTACAGCGGCATCTGATCCCAATGGGCAAAAAACTCCGGTCGAAACACCCGCCCGACCGCCCCTCCTCCTCCTCTGCACAGTAGTCGTCCCCAATGGCGCATCCTGGGCTCCCTCGGGCCCCCATCTGGAAGCTGTACACGAGGCCTCAAGTTCGGGATCTTCTCAAAGAAGAAGGCGCACAACAAAGTCCCATATGAGCAGTCATGATTCACCTGCCGCCTGCATAACGACAACTGTCGCTTTAGCGACACCAATAACATCTGGGCCCACCCATAGTAGGTCCCACCCAACACACTTTCCACTATCATCATCTGCCCCCCAGTGATGTGATGGAACACCTGGATGCCCAGGATTCGCAGCACAGCTGCGGCCACTACACGGGTTTCTAGCCTCTCTAGATCCCCGATCGGTATTCGAGTCCCCTTGACTTGGAGACCCGGTCGACAATGGCGTTCCATGAACTCCATGATATGCCGCCCCCGCGGCAACACTGGCTGTGTGTTTCCCACCATCCCCAGTGGCGGGAGACCAGTCAGGAAGTACACGTCCTGGACCGTCAGCTCGATCCTGTGCCCCTGCACTACAAAGATCTCCTGATCTGGATCCCAGTAACTGATAATCCGGGCCAGTAACGGTTCCCTTGCTCTCATCAACGGGTTCTCCAAAAACTTGAGAACCCCAAATCTGGCCAAAACACGGCGGATGCCCTGATCTGCCTGGATCTCTGTCCGTAGTGTCCCCAGATCTCTCTCTCTCTAGTTGACCCGTAACTCTGCCATACCTGCACAAACACATCATTTTTGTCAGCGTACAGATCAGGAAAACCATAACCAAACACCAAAACCCAACTTCCAGCCATAAAACAGCACCAAAACCCCCTCATCTCCCAGGTCGCAGTTTTCTGCTCTTTTCTGGACCAGGTCGCACTTTTTGCCCTGATACCTGCGTCCTAGGTCACACTTTTTGCCCCAAAAAGTGCGACCCGGCCGTAGAGATGAAGGAGGGACTGTTCCTGGATTTCTGGACCCTAAACTGAAAAAGTAATCCGTCAAAATGCAAGAAAAAAGTTAGACCTCCTACCTGCAACTGATGGATTGCAATTCCAACGGTCGGTTTGTCCGCTACGTTCACCGCAAGATTTAGGGCCTTCTCTCCTCTCTACATTCACCACAGCAACAATAGCAAATGAGTGATTTTGGAGGGAAAACCACCTTATTAAAAGAGAACCCATGTTTCTTCTTTCGACTGCCGTGACCACACCGTAGCCCCGTTTGACAAACCGTCTGCATCGTTGGAAAGCTCTCACCGAGCCCTCAAATGGGTATCTGTTAGTGTTTTGAGATCTGACACTCCACCAGGACACATTTTGTCCAAGAAGGGTCACTTCACCCCTCCTCAAAATCGAATTTCCTCCCTTACGACACTTGTACTTGGGGCACCATCTTGCCTCCTTACTTGTCTTCGTTCGTGTTGATTTTCGTCATGAGTTCCCATCATGTACTCATGTTTCCATGGTCCCCCATTGGGGCCTTTACTGTGTGGCAGCACCATCGAGTCGCCCTTTTTTAGAGCATCCAAGTTGAGTCATCATTCCCTCCATCGAGTCTATATCGAGTCCCTTTGTACCCCACTATAGCCCTCCATCCGTCATTGATTGGTCTCTCTCTTGTGTCGCACATTATGACCTTTAGTTCCACTTTCCCCCATCCCTGATGATGTTGTGTCAGTCGCTGCCATGTCATTCATGCCCTTTATGCTCTAGCAAGGGAAGTCGTCCATTAGCTACTCAGTCCTTTCCACTTCACTATCATCATTAGTATCAGTCTGTCCGTTGCTCTACTCTTTTCTCTCGTGCCTTAGTTGAGGATCTCTCATTGCCTCAACTATGGCGGACCTCCTTCTCTCGACATCAGCTCAGTTATTCCAGAAGCCAGGTCTAGAGGGCAGTGTACCTTGGTTCCAGCTTTCACTCTTGTTCGGGGCCTCGGATCAGGCAACGGGATATCTCCTTTCCCGTTGGCTTGATTTTTTCTCCAGCTTCTTCAGCATGATCGAGATTCGTATACTTGATGGTCCAGTGATCCAGCAGCCACTCTTGATGATTCCCGGGTGTGTGTGAGATGTTTCCACCCTCATGAGGGGGTGGCCCTACAGGTAGCCCCCCACATGCCCGGATGACCTATTCTTTGCAGCCTTCGATGCAGCTCCAGATATTTGATGATGTTGGCCGTAGCCACTTGCAGCGCCTCTTCGATTTGCATGTATCAGTCAGATTTTGTGAGCCCTTCCCCATTTGCAGGGGGCATTTTGGTTGTATTTGTATCTCATGTACTCAGATATTATTGTACAAGTCCTGGCTGTTATCCCAGGCACAGCATGTATGTGGGATTCCTCATTGTATTTTTATCTGGCTCATGATTATGCCAGCTATATTTTATGGTTCGGTCCCTTGTTTACTGGACACACTATTCTTTTGTACTTTGTCTCGGCGGGCATAGGTATGCCTCCCCCGCCGCCTTCAGCACAGGTACCCTCTCATAAAAAGAGACTTGTTGCACCTGCGAGTCTCGTCTCCTCAGGGTCTAGTCCTTCAGCACACTATCTACCACACCGTTCTCTCTCTGACACCTCTTTTGTTGTCTAGTGATTGTGTTCTTACAACGTACTTCGGTCATACGATTTGCTCCTGACACTCGCACGCTGGGGGGCAATCTGTTACACCATTTTTTGGTCATCTAACCTTTTATCATTAGATGGACCCAAGTACACCATGTAAGACCGGTTTTACCCTAAGTAAAACTGCTTTCACTATGTTAAATTAGGAAACCCCAAAAGGAAATATTAAACAAACCTATATTTGTTTGATTTTCCTCATGGAATAATTAATTAAACCATAATTTAATTATTATTCCCGGTCATGTTTAACCCAAAAACAAAGAAATTAATTAGATAAACCTTTATTTATCTTATTATTTTCTAGGAATAATTATTTAAATCTTATTTAGATAATATTCCTTGTTAAATATGACAAAATCACCCACAAATAATTAAATAAATCATTATTTATTTGATTATCTTCCAACCACTTCCTTAAAAAGATAAATAAATCATTTATTTATTTATTTTTGACTAAGCAAGGGATTTGACCCAAGTCAAAGACCCTGTCCCTCCAACAAATATAATAAAGTATTCCATAAAAGGTGGATCTAGATTTGGTTAAAATTATTTTAATCATGCACCAAGATCTAGAATGACCCAATATTTTGTTATAAATAGGAGGGTTTTCCCCATCATTCTTCACCTTTTGTTGCCTACTAGATCACTCTGGATCTATACACTTAGTCTCATTTTTCATCATTTGCTCCCATTGAGCTTCATTTTTTGCATTGGGTTTTCTACACCTACAAGAGAGAGAAAGCTTAGATCTGAAGTGCTGAGGACTACAAAGAACCCATCCCATTGACGAGAGCTGGATACACCTTCTTGTTTTCCTCCCAGGTGCCCTGTAATATAAAAATTCTTTCAAAAAATTGTGTTCTTGTCTTATCTGTTGGATGCATGGAACAAACCCTTTATTTTACTGCTTAATGTCTTTCCATACATAGATCTGGTGTTTTGCAGCTATTTTCTTGTCTAACTAATCGCAGATCTGAAGATATTGGCAGCCACTTTTGTTGTTAGGGATATTAGTTATGCGTAGCTAAAGTGGTCCTTTTTCGTACACTTCGACAAAGGATTCATACTAACAAAGGTAATTGATAAGTTAAGGTTAAGGGTAAGGTTAAGGTTAAGGTTACATGTTTATTCAGGTTAAGGTTAAGGTTAAGGGTTTGGTCAAGGTTAGGGTTAGCTTATAGTTAAGGTCAAAGTTAAGGTTAGGTTAAGGTTAAGTTTAAGGTTAAAGTTAAGGTTAAGGTTAGGTAAAGGTTAAGGTAAGGTTAAGGTTAGGTTAAGTTTAACCTTGACCTTGACCTTAACTTTAACCTTAACCTTAAGGTTAAGGTTAAGGTTAAGGTTAAGGTTATGTTAAGGTTAAGGGTGAAGTTTAAGGGTGAGGTTAAGGGTAAGGTTAAGGTTAAGGTTACGAGTTTAGTTAGGTTAAGGGTTTGGTTAAGGTTAGGTTATAGTTAAGGTTAAGGTTAAGGTTAGCGTTAATGTTAGGGCAAGGTTAAGTTTAAACTTAAGATTAAGGTTAAAGTTAAGGGTAAAGTTAAGGTTAGGGTTAAGGTTATAGTTAAGGTCAAGGTTAGGTTAATGTTAAGGGTTTGGTCAATGTTAGGGTTAGGCTATAGTTAAGGTAAAGGTTAATGTTAGGTTAAGGTTAAGGTCAAGGCTAAGGTTAGGTTAAGGTTAAGTAAATGTTATGGTTAGGGTAAGGTTACGTTAAGGGTAAAGTCAAGGTTAAGGTTAAGGTTAAGGTTAATGATAAGGGTTTGGTCAAGGTTAGGGTTTGGTTATAGTTAAGGTCAAGATTAAGATTAGGTTAGCCTTATCTTACCCTTAACCTAACCTTAAACTTAACTATAACCCGTAACCTTAACCTAAACTTAACCTTATCTTAACCTTAACCTTAACCTTGACCTTAACCTTACCCTTAACCTTTTCTTAACCTTAAACTAACCTTAACCTTAACTTTACCCTTAACCTTACCTTAACCATAACCTTACCCTTAACCTTATCTTAACCTTACCTTAACCATAACCTTACCCTTAACCTTATCTTAACCTTACCTTAACCATAACCTTAAGGTTAAGGTTATAGTTGAAGTTAAGGTTAGGTTAAGGGTAAATATAAGGTTAAAGTTAAGTTCAAGGTTATGGTTAGGTCAAGGTTAAGGTTAGGTTAATGTTAACACTAGAAAATCGTACAGCAAAAGATGACCTAAATTAATGTTGAGCCCAAGGATTTACAGGACAGGAATACATTATGGAATCAAGAAGTATTTAAAATCTCTAAGGTTTTGAGAAAATTAGATTTGAACTAGTCATAAATGATGAAATGTGCGCTTTTTCCTTCAAGAAGAGTGCCTTCTGCTCACCTTTTTGCCCGATAAGAGCGCATTCCTAGAAATGGAAAAAAGGCACTTTTCGGGACCACAACAAGCAAAGGACAGTTACTCCTTATGTGAAAGCTGCCTAAGGACAGCCACCAGCGTCTCCTTAGACATTATTTGAGCACACAAAAGAATATTTGAGCACACAATTGAATCACACCTCTCGCTTGGGTCACCATCCATCATGTACAAAGGGAGGGAAGGAGGATTTGAAGCTCACCTATATAAACCCACCAAGAGATGAAAAAATGGTGATCACAAGGTTATGCTGGCCAAAGTTTCCCAAGCAACACTAGCATCATGTGTGACCTGGAGCTGGAGCTAAAGAGGACTCAATAGTTGGCCACCCAACATCTTAGTCCACCATAGCAGAGAGAGAGAGTGAGACTGCATCAGAGGCAGAGCTTGGAAGGCAACATCCTTGCATCAGTACCTAGAGCCATTGCCTAGAAGCCCTTTGGCAAGTGGGTAAAATTTCTTCTCCATTTTGAACATTTAATAAGAAGAGGCCATCAAGCCATCATTTGCATTATTATTGTTTGGAAATCTCTATATAGCTTTTGTATAGTTGTGTTTTTTAGTTTTAGTTTAACCAGAGCATACTTCAGCATATTATTTCCATTAAGTTTTATGTTTTTGAGCTCCCCCACTTTCTACCTATTACCAATAGTCTACAGAGTAGACCACACTGTCTAAGCTTGTGAGATTTCATACACCCCTGCGACTAATCCACAACAACAGGATTGATGACTCCACTGACGTGTTTCAAGTTTATGTGGTTGTGCCATCTTTTGCAGGAGACCCTTTGTCTATGATGGAGTGGAGCTGACAGTCCTATGACCCATATTGCAGTCCCTAGACTCACTGAGGTGACAGACTAAAGAAGGAAGCTCCTAATATTTTTACTTGTAGGATTTTTGTGTGCAATTTTTCCTCATAGAGGTGCATTGCACACATTCAGGAGTGACCTGCGTGTAGGAAGATGCACCTATCAAGGGCTTTTGCACACAAATTATAGAGAGATTTTTTATCCCTATTTTCTGCATTTTTTCTACTTATAAGTGTGTTGGGCAGCTCCTAATGTATCTGCCAACACCTGTGTTGATACCCCACAGTTTCGAAGAACTCATTTTTTGCTACTTTCTGTAGGCATTTAATTAGTTTTCATTTAAGTTGGTTTTTGCAAAAAGTGTTCACATAGTTTAAGTAGGGAGTGAATTAATAATTGCTTTCCAAACAATTTATGTTTTTTTCACATTCTGGTATGCACACTTAGCTTAAATAGTCCAAGTAAGTGGCTCAAGGCCACATATGCATAAGCTAGTGTAGAAATTGTTTAGTTTAAATTCAATTTTTGCATTTAGGAAATTGCGGGACTAGGATTTAATCGCCAATTAAAACAAGTAATATTTGTTGTCTTTGCACCATTTGGTTACCCTAGACAAGCATATGAACGCTCTAAATTCATGATTCACCATCTCCCTTTATTCACTCACATAGAATAACTAGGAGGATTTGGAAGCAGCCCATTATCTGCAAATGCTTTCTATTTGAGCAAGGAACAACATCATATAATTTAACTAGGGGACTTTTGTAAAGGATCACCGATATCCATATGTTCAAATTATGAGATTTTTCACCATACTTTCACACACATTCACCCACTAAGAAAAGAAAGCCACCTAAAAATAACTTAAACCAACTCACTAAATTCTCCCCATGGGGGCCACAAGAGAATTTATAGATTAAGTTAGGATCAAGGTGGTAGGCATCCAATAAGCCACCTTGATCACACTTCACATTGAAACATAGAAGTTATGTATTTAGGGAGCTTTAAAATGCACCTATCAGCCCATGAAAAATAAAACCCGAGTGTAGTAGACACCTAATTCAGAGGGGGTTAGGCTTATGCGTAGTGTGTGAGGTATCATTTGGGGCTACTTGAACCGGCTGATACTCGGTATTGTTAGCTAAATACCAAGAAGCCTAAGAATCGAACACTCACGTGTGATGGTGGTTTTTAATGGCCAAAACTAGGGCATCCTTTACCCTATAGGTGACAGTGCAGGCAAGCGCCAGACCCTCTACCCTTACCTTGGTTGATTCTTTTCGATTGACTGGAAGCGTCACCAACTCTTACGAGATGTTGTACCAGCACTCGCAAGAAATCATCTCAAGGCCCAGTTACTTTTGAATGTGTGAGGACGTATTAAGTCTTCTAGGATTTTGAGTATCATGTGAAAACAAACAAAACAAATTTTTTTCTTGATTGACCCCTCAAAAATTTTCCAAAAACTAACCTGGTCAACACTCAAATGGTTCTAATGGAACCTTGTCAGTCCAGGGATCTTTTAGACCTCCCCCCATTACCAGGAGGGGTTCTAGGCCTTTCGCCATTTAGGCATCAAAGTTGGAACATTGCCACAGTGGTCGGTTCCTCCTTTCTTGGAGCAACCTTAGTTGGGAACCCTAGTCAGTCTCTCAACACCACACCACACACCACTCCCCCCTCATCCCCTGGGGGGCAGAGGAGCGCATCCCATACGGGAAGCCAACTAGCTGAATTCACAACAGGGTACGTCATAGGCTAACCATTTTTCTAACCAGAACCTCGTGTCTTAACATGTTGCCATGGTGTCAACCTCCCAATCACCCTTCTTAGTGGCATTTAATCTACCAAATTTAACCAAGCTCACCAATGACCCCATCGCACATGACCTCAATTGGCCTCCCATGCCCAGGAAGCTCCTTTCATACATACCAAAGTTTGAAGGAAAGCACACAGAAGACCCAAGAAATCATATAATGACCTTTCACCTGTGGTGCTCATCGAATAGCATCATTGACGATACTATTCGGTTGAGGCTATTTCAACGCACTCTTACAGGAGTGGTCGCGAAATGGTACGTGGAGAAACCTCCTGCTTCACATATAAATTTTAGCGCCCTCGCTATCATGCTCCTCACATACTTTCAGTAACACATTCACCATGATTCATGAATGGAGTTACTGACTCATTTCAGACAATCCCCCTCTACCCATATTTCAGAACATCTCAATGAGTGGAGGTGGCGTCACAGTTTATGCAAAGCACAATTCGATGACCGAATCCTTTTAGATTTATTCTTGAAAACTATAATGATGGAGATTTCAAAGGATGTGGTGCAATGTAACCCCACATACGAAGAGGACGCAATCAGTATTTCCCAACAGCTTGAAATGATGTACCTGCAATCAGGATACATATACAATATCCTTCCCAATGCCTTGCCCCTGCAATCTTATTAAGAATTTCCTGACGCTTCTAACTCTACAGATGGACTTATTGGATCTATGACCCAAGGGTACCTAGGAATCAGTAGTCAGAATCCTAGTTACTCACATGGGTCTACCCAGAACATGTCTCAAACTGGACTTCAAAGTCATCATATGCAGCAAAAAAAATTGACTAATAGGGTGCCAGCGTATCACCAAGGAGGATTGTATCCTCAGGCTGAGGGGAATCAGTGCGCATGAAGAAAAATTGATGGAAGAACTCCCCCCCAATGGCTAGGTGCAAACATGGGACAAAAATATTCTCAGGCCCAAGCACATAACCCACCTATGCAAAAAAAATGCACAAGTGTGCAGTTGTCCCAAAATAAACCACACCAGTATGATCAAGAGAATTATCCTCCTAACGTGGTTAAGATAAAGGTAAAAAATCATCCCAAAGGGAACCCTGGACAGGGGGGCAGCAACCAACAACACCCACCACGATCCCAGGCTGGAGGTAACTCTAACCAAAATTAAAACCAAGAGCTAAGCAATGCCCAAAGGAAAGAAAAATTCCACCTTTACGAAAAAACCATTCTTTTTCAATATGTGGTGAGTACAGGCATTATACTCACCACTGTTCTGAACTCCCTGAGCTTAAAAAGCTTCAGAGTAACCAAAGACAAGGAGGATCTTCCCAGAAAACTACGGTTATGCAAGAACCCTTCCCCCATGAAGGAACGATCAACACTCAGCAACAAAACCCTAACGATTCCGAGAAAAACAACCATGAAATTTACATGGTTGGGGAAGAATTTTTTTTCCAAACTCGGAATCATAGCTACGACATCCCACCAGACACCAATACATCAGGGGCTAGTACGAGCATGTTGACTACACCTTTAACCATTCCAAATATTTCTTTGGAACCATTGCCAAAAATGGTAAAAGGGCCTAATAGGTGAGCAGGTAACAACTCCAAAGCTGCCCACAATTACATCAGCATAGATTATTTACACCCATTATACTCAGAGAGTTACCCAGTACATAGATTCTGCAGACAACTTGATTAGGTATTTGACCCATGATCTCCTAGGCAGCAGTAACACCCATTGCACTTAGGGAGTTACCAGGTAGGTAGATTCTGCAGACGGATTAATTGGGTCTTTGACCCAAGATCACCTAGGAAGCAGTAGTACCATGTGCATCGATTCTGCAGATGGTTTGATCGGGAATTTTTCCCAAGATCACCTAGGCAGAAGTAGCACCATGCATGTCGATTCTGTAGATGGTTTTATTGGGTTTTTGGCCCAAGGACACCTAGGCAGCAGTAATCAATACCCTGGATACTCATACGATTCTACTTAGAATGTATCACAACCTACCTATCATGAAAGTCACCCCCGCACTCATATACAAACTGAGGACAAGGGAACCGAGATCCCCCATTCCCCACATAGAGTGGACCAATGGCACAACGTAATGCGCCGGTCAATCTAGTGCAACCCTTCCTAGGCTCATCAGCAACCACACAACCAGGAGAATTATGACAATCCTCCAAATGCTGCAAAAAGAAACCGAGGAACAAACAAAAGGGAGATCCTCGACAAGGGGCAGTAACCGGAAACGCCCCACCTAATCTCATTCTGGGGGAAAACCCAAATGAAATCAAAACTAGGACCCAAGTAACAACTCCCAAGAAAAAAATGGAGCTTAGAGTATCTGATCACCAGTTTGAAAGCAGCACGGTGATAAGCACCCCATAACAAACAGAGGCAATGCCACACATTCACACCCCTAAAAAAATATTTTTTTCAGCGCCGGAAGGTATGCACCCTCCCATATTCCTTTCTAAAGTTCATGATTTTCAATAATATTGGGTGAAAAGAAGATTCTTTCACTTAAGTAGTTGTTTTTGCAGGAAAAACCCACAGCCCATTTACAACACCATCCGCTAAAAATCTCAGAGCAGGTATCATTCTACCCCCAGCATGATAAAGTCCTAGAAAATCTGCATATCCTGACATCATTTCTCCATTAGAAATAAACCATAGGGTCCTCATACCTGACCACATTTATCGTCACCCAACCCTACATATGATAAACGTCTGCGTTGGTCG